>CM062291.1:410723237-410841266 GCA_031216915.1 Pictodentalium vernedei | reverse complement strand
AAATATTAACCTACCAACTTGCCTTGGAGGTTGGAACAAATTCTAACCTTCATCACCAATGGACGTTCCATACCAAACATCAAAGCATTCTGTCTGGTACATGTAGTTCATGAGATGTAAAAAAAATTTTTTAGGCTTTTGGGGCATTATAATTTAATCCCCAAGGGGAGAAGCAACTTTTGAAGAAAAAACTCACAAGAGTAAACTTAACCAAGATGCTTTGTACCAAATTAGTTTAGTCCAAAGGTTCCAAAGAATACTTAGTTGATGGAGCTCAAGATTCATGTACCTGTAGATGATGACATTTTCCCCATTGACAACAGTATTAAAATGGGCATCCCCACATGCCATACATGATAAAATTGACAGCAATTTTGGGGGCCCGTCTGATTCCACTGGTCCTACATGCTTCCACAGAGCCCAAATACTGACCTAGAAACTTGGCTTGAAGAAACATTAATCTTAACACCAAAGGAAGTTCAATACCAAATATCGAAGCATTTTTAAAGATTTTTAGGCTTTTGGGGCATTATCTAGAGCCCAAAGCTGGCAGCAGCTTCATTTAAACCAAGTAGAAAAGGTACACTCAAAAGATGGTCTGTGGTATGTATGTTTGAATTTGGCCCAGTGATTTTTATGAAGAAGATACATGTGTGCAGTTAAAACTACAAGTCCTGTCCTAAAATGTGCACAAATTGCACGTCGATCGGCATGTTAATATACGCGGTATGACAATAGAAAGGCTATCAAACTATGTGCATATGGCCTGTGCACAAGCAATGTTTCAGCCAATGGACCTCCGGGTAACCCGGAGGTCCACTGGCAGAAACATTGCCAGTGTTTGCAATGAGTAACCAGCAGAACCTGCCATGATTTGGATGCCATTCAATATAGCAATTGCGGGCAATTCCTACGCGCAATTAAGTCTAATTAAGCGCACAGTTTGTGATAGGACTTCTAGTTTTAACTGTAAGTTTCAAAAGTTAACAGACGACACGTGATGGGTGACGCATGACTTCGGATGCCAAGTGATGGCAATACAGTTAAAACTAGAAGTCCTGTCACGAATAGTGCGCTTATCTAGGCTTAATTGCGCTGGAATTGCGCAAAATTGCCATATCGAATGGCATCCAACGCACGGCAGGCTCTCTTGGTTAGTCATAGCAAACACATGCAATGTTTCTGCCACTGGACCTCCGGGTTACCCGGAGGTCCATTGGGTGAAAAATTGCTTGCGCACAGGCCATATGCACAGAATTTGATAGCTTTACTAGGGCCATAACGCGTACATTAACACGCATATCAACGTGCTATTTGTGCGCATTTCATGACAGGACTTCTAGTTTTAACTGTAGCTCCCACTCACTTTCAATCAAGTGAGATAACACTTGACTGAAAGTGAGTGGGATCTACAGTTAAAACTAGAAGTCCTGTCATGAAATGCGCACAAATAGCACGTCGATTTGCGTGTTAATCTACGCGTTATGACCATAGTAAGGCTATCATATTATGTCCATATGGCCTATGCACAAGCAATGTTTCAGCCAATGGACCTCCGGGTAATCCGGAGGTCCATTGGCAGAAACATTGCATGTGTTTGCTTTAGTAACCAGGAGAACCCACCATGCTAGGGATGCCATTCGATATGGCAATTGCGTGCAATTCCTACTCGCAATTATGCCTAGATAAGCATGCAGTTCGTGACAGGACTTCTAGTTTTAACTGTATAGTAGTCTTTGTTACAGATGAATGAGACTACATGTACATGTATACTGTATACAAATGACTTCAGATCATTTTAACACTTAACTCAATACACACAATATTAAAATTTATTACTTTAAATATTAATTTTACAACCATATCATGTGACTCCTCTTTGGAACAAACTCGACAAGCTCATTCTAATAAGAGCTGGACTGTCGTCCGGTGCATACCCCCTCGTGGTGTACCGCCTAGTGTGGGCATACATGTACCTATGACCAACAAATATTATTTATGAATATTCTCGTACAGACTGACAGATGGATGCACAGATGGACGGATGCAATCCAGTATAACCCCCCCCCCCCCCCCCCCCCATTTTCTCTGAACGTTTTCAACAATTTCCAACAACAATTTCTAAGTCAAAAGGTATGGTAAATTGTTTGGTGTTTGGACGTTTTATGCAATGAGGCAGAAGCCTTTGTCATAGGCAAACTGCACATCATATTTCACTGAAATCTGATAACCCTAAACCAGTATACCCCCCCCCCCCCCTTTTCTTCGAAAGTTTTCAACAATTTCTAAGTCAAAAGGTATGGTAAATTGTTTGGTGTTTGGAAGTTTTATGCAAAGAGGCAGATGTCTTTGTCATAGGCAAACTGCGTGCCATATTTCACTGAAATCCGATAACCCATACCTGAGATAGAGGCTGAACAGACAAATAATGTCTATTTCCTACAATTTCTAAGTCAACAAGTAATAAAAAAAAACAAACAAAATAACTAGTGTGGGCATTGTGATCATACCAACAAATATTATAGAAAATAATAATTTACTTAAGTTATGAAAGTTATGAATATTCTCGGACGGACTCACACACGGACAGACGCACGGATGCATTTAAACCAGTATACCCCCATTTTCTTCGAAAGTGAGGGTATAATTATGGATCACATGATATGGTTTTGTCAAAAAAATTAAAATTTTATTTTTAACTTCACACTTAGAAGCCAGGAGTCGAACAGCCTGCTGAGCTTGTCCCAATGAGGGATCATAATCAATGTCTTGGAGGCAGGAGCAAATTTTTTAATTATTCCAGAATTTCTATAGTAAGTGTTGTCCATGCTCTTCTTTTAGGCAGTGAGTTGAAGGGTGTTAAAAAATCACTGAGCAAATAAAAATCTCACAAAAATACATGTATGTGCTTCAATATACATGTACATAATAATGGGTTTGCAGGACAAGTGAAAAGAAATGACAAAAGAGATTACATGCAACTGTGACAATTACATGTACCGGTATTACATGTATTGCCTAATTGAAAACACCCATTATGGCTGCCCACTGGACTGGAGCGGCAAAATCGACTGGGAGTAGTTACCCTAGCTACCAATCCAACTGGTAGAGAGAGTGGGAGGGAGTTGTCCTGTTTGCCAGTTTGGCATGGGGGGGGGGGGGGAGAGGGGGGGGGGATGCAGGGCTTATATTTCGTCGAGAATCCGAGAATCGATTCGCACAAATATTCGCGCAATAAAACCGTCGAGAATTCATGTAGATTCTCGCTGCACCTCTGCTAGGATTCGCGTGAAAAAAATTGAGTCAATTTAACCCTTTAACTAACACAGCGGCAACAAATTAACCAAGAGAAGGCTAACATGACCTGAAATATCCTGACACTTTGTCAATAAAACCTTACAAATATGGCTGTCATTGGAACCGGCTCATTGAGCCGGTTCCAATGACAGCCATATTTGTAAGATTTTATTGGTAAATATTGTTCATTTAATTATTTTATCATTTATTTATTATTTATTGTTTAAAAATTATCAAACTTAGTTTTAAAAATTAAAAAAGTGTGTTGGGTAAAAGGTTAACATGTGTTATCAGTATACAACAGTGGTTCAACCTTGGTGGCGTCATGGGATCCTGGGACACTCATACAGTTAAAACTAGAAGTCCTGTCCCGTATTCTGCACTAATTTGAAATAATAGCGCGTTAGGTTAGCGCAGCAAATCATCAGAGAATCACATCTGATGCACGCTGGTGTATCGCGATTTCTGCAGAATTGTAACGCGCGACGGCTGATTGATATTCAGTACTTGAAACAGGCAATCAACAGTTATTAAGTCGCACGTCCTACTGACATGAGGTGGCAATTAAATATTAGAATTTGATACTAAGAGGACGAAATGATGTTCATTCATCTGACCCCCCCCCCCCCCCCCCACCCCCTTCTCATTATCAATTCATTTCGCGACAATACAAGAAGTATTTAAAAACGCGTATTGCGTGATTTTTGTTTTCGAAGATTGATGAGAAAATCATGCTGGTTGATTCAAGACTGCTAAACCTTGAGAAGGTTGAAGTAATGACGTTTTTATTTCGAGATTTTTTAGCCTAGTATGTATGAATCGCAGCCGTTCTTATGGAGGAACTATGAGAAAACAAGCGTGGTTGGAAACAAAAGAACGCTCTCCGCAGCCTACCGAACTGACAGTGTATCGAAAGTGTTGCGAGCGAATTAAGAAATCGGAATGCTCAGATATTTATAAAGAAAGTTTCAATTTCAAGAGATAGTTGGTGTTCTGTAAAAAAAAAATATGCATTTGGGTGAAAGCTCAAAAAGAAATTAATTATTCGTCGAGAACATTGAAAATCAACAAAAAGAAAAAAGGTCCCCCCCCCCCCCACCCCACACACTCCCTTTCCGGGGCAGAACCCTCAAGTCCTCATGTACCCTTATCCCCACACAGAGGAAAGCATGAGCAGCAAACTGCCAATTCCTCACACACCACAACTCCTCATCCCCACGCTAGCTTCGTTTTTTTTATAAGTAAACAGTAAAAAAAATTCTCAAATTTGGCTGGTGGCCAATGCCACGTGCACCTTCGATCATTGAAGGTAAAACAAGGTTAACATTATGAGTTAGATTAAAAACGTCGATGCGTAATTATTTTGTGTGAGTTCATGTGATGGGGGGGGGGGGGTTATATCTCCACCCACACCCGCTAACACAAGTTTCCACCACTGCATGGTTCGAATCGATGGGCATGCGGTGTTAACAATTTATGATTGATAAGGGCGGGCCTACCCTTCACAACACTTTTTCTGGGACCTACATTCCTACTCTTCCATATGTGGTCAGTTAAATTTGGCCTTTTAAAATTCATAGTACGGCATTTTTAAATTTCTCTCAAATACTGGCAACCGCAATAGAATATTAAACCCTTGGGCTTGACATGCATATATTTTATTTTTATTTTAGAAATATATCCATGAAACATTTCAAACAATCGTTGTCAATATTTAATGGAGTGTTGAAAAAGCTGGGGCAACTGAAAAACGTCCACATGCTCATGCTAGAAATCAATTAAAATCAGTTTTTTTTATTTTCTGTCCGCGGGCGGCTTTTTTGGGGTGAATTGATATTCTGACGCATTTCACTTGATAGGTCAATATGTCGTGAGAGAGCATTTCCAAATGACTGAGAGCAATCAAAAGCCTGTAACAACTATTTATTCGTGAAATATCTGAAAGAATGTTTTAGAAAGCTCAGTGAGCATGAACATTGTCAACAATTTTCTCGTCCACATCTTGACACGTGGTTTGAGACGTTGAAACTTCATCTCTCTGTTTCGTACGACAGGTGACTCGACCCATCGTTCTTGTGAATTTCTCGTTCACCGTTAAACGACTGTACTTCTGATTGTGGATATTCTGTGACGTGTCTGAAACCCATCCACGGTACATGGAATATGCTTTTGTACTGAAACACCAACAAAGTGGAATTTCCACGCATTCTGGATTGTGTTATGTGAAAGAGACATTCTCAACTTCAAGTGAGCTTCGAACCAATATAAAAAAACCCAATCAACAGAACCATACTGTGAGTTCCTTGTGTTTGCTTTGTCACAGAAACTGAGAATATCATTCGGGTGGATATTCCACCCCTGGAGTGATTTGCAGACACCCCAATTATAAGGAGAAGAATAACTCGGGTCATCTGGCGAGTAGATGAGTACAAGTGCCAAGTGGTGTTTCCTCGAGTTGAAATTTGCAGGACTTCAGTCCGATATTCCAAACAGTGGGTGGGGGAGGGGAATTGTATAGACCCATCCCACACAAGACCCTATCATATCTCTAATACAGGCGTACGGTTCGTTTACAATGAACTGCCATTAAACCATGTGCACGGTGAAGTTTTTACTCTGCACACTTGAAGTTGTTAGTTTTAATTTTCATAAATTGTCACCAGTTCTTTTGATTATTCAACTTTCTTGCTCCACATTTATGGAACAAATATGATTATTATTTATTGGTGCTGAAGGCTACATCAGAGGATTGCGCTATATTGTGGACTGAACAGGGAGGATTTTCTGCGGCAGTTTTTCAGGTAGCAATCAGTAATGTTGGCAATTACCATCTGTGCGTTTTTTGAACAACAGAAGGTGTGAATAAGCTTTGAAAACACTCCTGTCAATATACTAAGCTCCCGTTTTATGACTTCAATTTGGAAATGGGTTACTTAATAACAATTAGGTGTCAAATTTATATTTATGTTATTTTATCATCAGTGATTAAAGAATAGTGATGAAGAATGATTGAAAAGAACTGATCCGGAGAAAAATCCGTTTGGGATAAAAAATTAAAATAAAAAAACTCATTTTTTCCGGCTGTTTTATTTGTTTAAAGGGATTGAAATTCCTGTCCCAAACGCTGAAATTTTTAGAAATTAAATATTTCTAAATCAACAGGTTCACCCTGCGTTCTTATATTTAAAAAAAAATCCCTGATTTTTACAAATTTATTTTGAAAACGGAATTTTTGCAAATTTCAGCGAATCTTGTTGCTTAGCGTTCTCATCTACGGAAGCCTATTAGCTTCACATTGTTTTTAGTTATTAAATTGTAGCTACAGTTTAATAAATTGTAGCTACAATTTAATAAATTGTACCTACAATTTAGCTAAATTGTCTCATCCCTATTGTTTACTGATAATTTTATAAGATACACTTCACTTACGGTGAGAAGGACAAGACGGTTCGGAAAAGTTGAAGATCGGGGGGGGGGGGGGGGTCAAGTAAGTCGTGTTGGCTTATGACCTATTTTTAACCAGTCTGCACAGGAAGGGGAAGGGCGTTTTTCAATCAACATTGAAAAATTATTGTTTATTTAGTCCTTAGACTAATATGAACAAGCGCGCCGTTTGCCAAAACAAGAACAACTACCGCCTCAAAAACCCAGCTTGTGACCACCCAGTCATTATTTCAAAATCTTGGGGGGGGGGGGGGAGGTGTCGGTCTAAATATTCTGGGGACGGTTTGACTCTGGGATGGGCGATTCCCATCGTACTGAATAGCAAGTCGCGGCCTCACTGTGTTTGTTATTATTTGGTGTAGCAAGTGATATGAACAAGGCCTTATATTGGAATGAAAAGGTTTTAAATGATATTGAAAATTTGTTGCGAATTACTTGTTGAAATTCAGACGGAGACTGAGCGGTATTAACGGTATTTGGATGATTTTTTATGGTGATTTTACGAACAAATTTATCCATATTTTCCAAGTCGAACAGAGTCAGAGATATTAATTAATTGATATAATGTTGTTGTCAAAACATTTTTATTAGGTTATTTCAAAACATCACGTGCCGGGCTGTTCGTACATACACATCTCACACAAGTCTCGTCCCCGTGTTCATCAATAGCACGGAATAAAATCATTTAAAAGACGATTATATCCGATTTGGCAATGACTTTGATTTCACTGTCCGGGCTTCTTGTGAAAATTAAAACTGGTCATTTCGACATTTTTTTCTGCGTATTTTTCATTTCATTGTCACGACTAATTTACCCGGCGAACCTGATTCGAAATAATATCAACTGATGTCTGAGTCCACTTACCACACATTTCTTTTCCTAATGATATGTGTCGGAGATCGATGTTAATGACCTCGGGAATAGCGCACTACGTTCTGCGTTACATAGCGCAGAAGTTATCGCATGTTTAACGAGATTTACTTGACTGTTCTGCACTAGATAGCGCATTAGCTAAGGAGCGTTTTCTGCACTAGACGTGACAGGACTTCTAGTTTTAACTGTAGTAGGTATGGATTCTCGCAACCATTTTCACGAGAATCCAAATGGATTCTCACAAATTTAGACAAAATATAAGCCCTGGGGATGGAGGGGGGGTGTGGGGGGGGGGGGCAGTTGTACAACTGTTCATTTTTTTACTGGGTGCAGCTATCCAGGAAGTGTGGAGGCACCTGTTCGCACAGTACAAGTCAAAATAAATTGTAGCATAACAACAATAAACTAAGTATACTGCTGCTCCTACACTGATAAGATCAGAATCTGATATAATTTTCTGGAAAGTTCTCACCCGTGTAGTGAGGAAACTATATGTACAGAATATGTGACAAGGAGATTGGCATTAACTGGTAGAGTGCTGGAACCCCACATTTGGGCTTTGAGCAGAAGAGGGGATAGGGTAGCAGTTGTACAACTGTTCATTTTTTGACTGGGAGCAGTTATCCAGGGAGATGGGAGACAATTGTCGGTTCACCCATAGAGTGCGATAACTTACACAAACATGTACTGTATGTGACAAGGAGATTAGCATGAACTGGTAGCGTACTGGAATCTCATATTTGGGCTTTGATCAGAAGTGCAGGTACCAAGACCTACTCTAAGGTGCCGAATAATAGTGCTGGCACTATTATTAATTTTGGAGAAAAATGCCAACCATCACTTTTATTTGGTAATGAAACATACATGTAGAGTGAAAACGCCATCACTATTATTAATATTTGATGAAAATGCAAGCCATCACTATTATTTGGCAACCGAGAGTAAGGGCTTCGTATTCTGTGAATATGCTTCATATTATCTTTAAGTGAAATTATTTAGTGTGTAAGGCTTTGCCTTGTTATAATTTATGGGAGAGTTCCTAGGCAATCTCTCTTAAATTATAGCAAGCAAAAACATGTGAACAAAGTTTGCTAATCAAAAATAATTTTGCACTCTGTCAGATAAAACTAAAGGTTGATACAGGTTACAATACGAGATCTTTGTGCCCGGGCCTGTTTACTGGAGAGGTGGCTTTGCAGTTAAAAGGCCCAGGCCAAACAGGGTTTCAATGCTCTTTTTCATACAGTTAAAACTAGAAGTCCTGTCACGAACTGCACGCTTATCTAGGCTTAATTGCGCATTGGAATTGCGCGCAATTGCCATATCGAATGGCACCCAAAGCACGGCAGGTTCTGCTGGTTACTCATAGCAAACACATGCAATGTTTCTGCCAATGGACCTCCGGGTTACCCGTAGGTCCATTGGCTGAAACATTGCTTGTGCACAGGCCATATGTACAGAATTTGATAGCTTTACTTGGGCCATAACGCGCACATTAACGCGCATATCGTGCTATTTGTGCGCATTTCATGACAGGACTTCTAGTTTTAACTGTAGCATTTATTCTATTATTTCTTGTTTGACAGAGTTCCATGAGCTCTGTCAAATAAGATATAATAGATTAAAGGCCTGTATTGGATGAACTGAGGCCAAATAGCCCTATAAACAAAGGAAAACTGGGGAGAGTCAGGGTAATTTCTCAACAGGTTACAAGATTGTTTATTCAATTAACAGGAGTTTACTCTTTTACTTATATACAATTAACAGGTCAAATTTGTACAGGAGGTATGGTACATGTACATGTAAATGGTTTTGTGTTGGGAAATTATATTCAATTAACAGGGATATACAATTAAGAGATATCCAATTAAGTGGGCTCCACTGTATAACCGTTTTCATAAAACGGGCATATAAAAAAACTTAGATATGAGTCTTCCATGGAAGACGTGTGTCACCTGGCATTTCAGACAGAATTCTAAGTGGAAAAGGGGCATAACTCTGGAAAAAATACAGCGGATCAAAAAATAAAATAGGAGGTGCACAATGCCATTATGTGATAAAGAATCACTGAAAGTTTCATCAAAATCCATTTATAGGTTAAAGAGGAGTGGCGGATAAGAGAAAGTTTGACGCGGACGACGCAAGATGACAAAAGTAATCCCTTTATGTCGCTTCCCACAAAATAAAATAGGAGATGCACAATGCCATTATGTGATAAAGAATCACTGAAAGTTTCATCAAAATCCATTTGTAGGTTAAAGAGGAGTGGCGTATAAGAGAAAGTGTGACACAGACGACAACGCGGACGACGCAAGACGACAAAAGTAATCCCTATATGTCGCTCCCCACTTCGTGGGGCGGCGACACAATAAAAACAGAAAAATCTGATATCGTGTGTGTTGGGTAAAGGGTTGTACACTTGGGAGTGCAAGGTCCCTATATCGACAAGAATCCAAGAATCGATTCATGCAATAAAATCAGTGAGAATTCATGTACATTCTTGCTGCACTTCTCTGCCAAGATTATCGTGAAACCAGTTGCATCAATTTAACCCATTATCTACATGTACCATAGTAGCAGCAAATTAACCATTACATGGCTAACATGACCTGAAATATCTTGACACTTTGTCAATACAATGTCATTGAACCAGCTCATTTATGGCTGTCAAAGGAACCAGTTCAATGAGCTGGTTCCAATGACATCCATATTTGTAAGGTTTTATTGGTAAATATTTTTTTTTTTTAAATATCAAATTCAGTTTATGTTTTAAAAATTAAAAAGCTGTGTTTGGGAGAGGGTTAACAAATATTATTAGTATTATTTATTTATTTATTGGTGTTTAAGGTCACATATTTTTTCACAATGGCTAATCATGACCACAACATGGAGATGAAGTCAAGGTCAGTCAATCGTTTATACCCTGTGTTGCCTACTTGAGAGGACTCGCACCCCAAGCATTAGTGACTGGGTTCAATTTCAATTTTACCAGTGAGACAGAGCTTGTTTACCACAGTAAACAAGCACTGCTTCATATCCTGGGGTTCCCGCAGGAGGAGGGGGGGGGAGGGGGGCAGGTATTATTAGTATACAACAGAGGTTCAACCATGTTGGCCTCATGAGCTCATGCATGTAGCAGGAATGGATTCTCGCAACCATTTTTGAAAGAATCCAAATGGATTCTCCCAAATTTAGATGAAATATACAGTTAAAACTAGAAATCTTGACATGAAATGCGTACAAATAGCACGACGACCTGCATGTTAATCTTCGCATTATGCTCATAGTAAGGCTATCAAATTCTGTACATATAGGCTGTGCACAAGTAATGTTTCAGCCATTGGCAGAAACATTGTCTGTGTTTGATATGAGTAATCAGGAGAACCTGCCATGCTTTGGATGCCATTCAATATGGCAATTGCACGCAATCCCTATATGCAATTAAGCCTAGATAAGCGCACAGTTCATGACAGGACTTCTAGTTTTACACTACTGTGCAATCGACCATTACATGAATATCCTAGGTCCAAGGTGAGACAAAAGTATTAAACCCACCCAATGACCCGATATTACGCGGACAATGAATGCAATAATTAAATTGGACAAGACATTTGGAGTGAAAGCGATTAACTCCAGAGAGCGTAATCTCGGCACTAATTGTGAAATAGATTAGACCAAATAAACTACTGCATGTTGATGTCACAGAATGTCAGAATGATAACCAGTCATCAATAATTTTCCGAATCATATTTGTGTATATTTGTGTCGAAATGTTGCAATTTGGCAGAATTTAAAAGAAAAAATTTTCTTTCTGATTAAAAAAGTAAATATTTTATGAGTGTTGTTAAACGTCATTTCGTCGAGTTGAGATTGTTGAGTTATACATGTATTTCGACCACAAAATTGTGAGAGTCGTGCAAAATACGACAATAAGTACATCCTTTTTCGTACAGGTGCCCTAGAAATTAATTACAGCTGTAATCTGTTTGACCGTGAATCATGGCGATTTTAATATCGAGTCGGACATTGACTTGAGAAACAATCGACAATATTAGTCGGCGACTTCTCTTAGATCTTGAGTGAAGATATCGTGGACCTGGGATATTCATGTACATGTAATGGTTGCTTGCGCAGTAGTGTAACTATAAGCCCTGCAGTATACAGTTAAAACTAGAAGTCCTGTCATGAAATGTGTGCAAATAGCACGTCAATCTGTGCGTTAATCTATGCGTTATGACCATAGTAAGGCCATCAAATTCTGTACAAGTGGGCTGTGCACAAGCAATGTTTCTGCCAATGGACCTCCGGGAAACCCGGAGGTCCAATGGCAGAAACATTGCCTGTGTTTGCGATGATTAACTAGGACAACCTGCTGTGCTTTGGATGCCATTCGATATGGCATTTGCTTGCAATTCACACGCGCAATTAAGCCTAGAAAAGCGCACAGTTCGGGACAGGACTTCTAGTTTTAACTGTATATTCTACAGTTAAAAACAAACCTCATATTTATATATTTATTTGAGTTTAACCATTAGGGTCCTACTCTCAACATATACATGTAGGATCATTTTTTCTTCAAAAATACATGAGATCACATTTAATGTGCACCATCACATGTGCATGTATTTACGACTAAACATCACTTTATTGAAATCTCATTAAAAAGTGCATTGATTTTCTTATGAAATTATGACCTAAACCAAATGTTTTCCCTTTAAGGCAAGTGGGAGGAGGGTATAATGACTGGAGGATCCTAGTCAGAACTTATTCCTTCACGAACTATGGAATATAAAACTACATACAGTTAAAACTAGAAGTCCTGTCATGAAATGGGCACAAATAGCACGTTGATATGCGAGTTAATGTACGCGTTATGACCATAGTAAGGCTATCAAATTTTGTACATATGGCCTGTGCAAATGCAATGTTTCAGCCAATGGATCTCCCGGTAACCCAGAGGTCCGTTGGCAGAAACATTGCATGTGTTTGCTATGAGTAACCAAAAGAGCCTGCCGTGCTTTGGATGCCATTCGATATGGCAATTGTGCGCAATTCCAACGCGCAATTAAGCCTAGATAAGCTCACTATTCGTGACAGGACTTCTACTTTTAACTGTAAATGTACATTGTACAAGTCGCTACAAAAACATGGATGAATTCAGAGGGTGGCGCTAGTGATGAACCAATTATCAAAACTTGCTATGAACTGATTACTAATTATTTCTCTGCCGATTGTGTCATTTTCGATGCAGATTCCGATGGTTGAAATAGGACCAAGAAGAAAATCTGTTAGTACAGCTGTAGGTTAACCGAAACCGAACCAAGGTTTTTAGTTTTTTTAAAAAACCGAAACCGTCGACATCCTGTAATCTAAGGTTTTTCGTTTTTTATTAAATACTCTCTTGCTGCAGAAATTCACAGAATGTAGCCATCCCAGAGTAGTGAGAGTACCCAGACACTGCCAATGCCAGTGTCTGGGTACTCTCACTACTCTGGGAAGGCTACATTCTGTGAATTTCCGACATTTCAGTTTAGTTGTGTTTGCAGCCTTCCTCAAGTTGCGTGTAGGAGTCAGACCTCGAAAAATAGCCAAGCACAATAAAAGTTCTGTATATTTAGGTAATTATTATGTTGGCCTTCCTGATTCTTCATGTATCATAGCTTATTTCGGGCATTCATTGGGTTTCACTCAATTTCATTGCCATTCAGTTATGACTCCGGACATAAGAATGAGTTTTATTGAATTTTATTTGGCCTTATGAACAAACCGAAAACCGAACTGAACCGAGGTTTTATTCCACCTAAAAAACCAAAACCGAACCAGAAATTTAAAAACCCACAGCTCTATCTGTTAGTGCCTGTTATACTGCAGAATTCCATTGATAAATCACCAATTACAAAAGCGTAATACCATGAAGTTCTAGAGTATGCATGTTTACTACTGGGCAATATTACGCCTACATGTAAATAATACTTTTTGGGGAGATGGGGTGGGAGAACAGGCTTTTAAAAATTTTAATTTTGATTAACCCCAAAAAAGGTTTTGCAAACATAATTTACTTAACCATTCATAGGTTGGCTTAACCCATTTGCAGAAAATGATGCTTTGAAATGTTTCTGTTTTGAATTTTGCATGAACAAAAAATTGGTTATGCAAAGCATGATTTGCTTAACCTTTGCATGAACTAAACTAAAGTTCATGCAATTTTTAAAAGCCTGGGGGAAGATCGTTATAAATGATACAATCACATGATATTGTCCTCTTGTGATGATTGTGTGTTATTCTGGTAAACAGTGTTAACCCTTAAGTCCTCAGATTAATTTTAAAGTATTTATGGCCTTTTTCTGCTTACATAGTTATTGATGACTTGGCAGTGGTTCTACATCACTGCTGGCTGCCTATACAGGCAGCCAGCAGTGAAGTAGAACCACTGCCAGGGAAAATTCAGTCTACACACAAGAGTAATAAAAAAGATTACACAAGGGAGAACCTGCTTCAATGCAATATAAAAGTGGCGGTTTGGGGCTATATGGGGGCTTAAGGGTTAATACAGTTTTGTGTAAGAATACAATACACTTGGCTGTATTAACCAGGAAGATACTGAGCTCACATACTTGTGTGTACAGTACGTCCAGAGTGTATACCATATGAAACACTGGACGCAGTGTTTACATTTCATCAAAACACAGAGTTATCCGGTAAAACTCTGTGTTATAGCAGAGATAATTAACACTGTGTTGGTCGGTGATTTTGTGTGAAAGAGATTAGTGTTGTTGATTGGCAATAAACATGGTCTCGCAGTAATTGTATACGTACATGTACTTCAATAATAATTTTGATGTTAATGTATTATGGATTTGTTTGGCACATTGTTTACAGATATACACGCGACGTCAGAATATATTTAATGTTCAGAGTTAACCATTATTGAAGACCACTGACTTCGATCAGCCGGGAATAGTGGCGATCACGTACCGATTGCAGATAGTAAATATCTAAGTACAGTTAAAACTAGAAGTCCTGTCATGAAATGCGCACAAATGGCATGTCGATCTGCACGTTAATCTACGCGCTATGACCATAGTAAGGCTATCAAATTCTGTACATATGGCCTGTACACAAGCAATGTTTCAGCCAATGGACCTCCGGGTAACCCGGAGGTCCATTGGCAGAAACATTGCCTGTGTTTGCTATGAGTGACCAGGAGAACCTGCTGTGCTTCAGATGCCATTCGATATGGCAGTTGCGCGCAATTCCTAGGCGCAATTAAGCCTAGATAAGCACACAGTTTGTAACAGGACTTCTTTTAACTGTAAAGTATCAAAGAGATTTTAATAGTCAGTGTTAAATATAGAATAACGGGAAACTGCCGGTTGTCATAATCGGCCGATGCCCCAGTTCCGATTGCCGATTATCAGTTCATACTAGGTGGCGCATACCCTTCCTATTTTTTGTAATTTAAATTTTTTACAAGCATAGATACCAAGGCATACAATATACAGTAGTACTCAAACGATTAGTCGACTAGTCGATGTTGACTCTGGGCAAACAAGTAATCGACTCTCAATTGTGCAGTCGACTAGTCGGAGGAGTTCAAGCTTTTAGGTAAATAGTATCCCTTCTGTGCCACTGTCAGACAATTTGAACAGCAATATTGGGCAATCAGTGTATACCTATATTTCCATCTAATAGTAGTGACAGTACATGTAGTTTGTTTTAACTGGTACTAGTAGAGTGCTGAATTATTTTGGGCTATCAGGATATGTTATTAATTTGCCTTGTTGCAATATATAGTGCCTATAGGCACTCTCCCATAAATCGCAACAAGGCAAATTAAATAAGACTATATAAATTCACTCTTAGCATAATTAGAAGCACATTAACAGAATATTGTTCCAGTAAGCTGCTGTATATGAATGCCCAAGTGAAGCCAAATTTGGACCTTCAGCACTCTACCGGAACACCAACACTGTTATAAGGAGACAAGTTATCACCAATGACTAGTCGAAGTCGACTTGACTTTTGGGTATTGACTAGTCGACTTTGGAATTCACTAGTCGTTTGAGCACTAACATACAGTACGATAGCCATGGATTGGTCACTTTCCACAGACAGTTGGGCAATATTTCCACGGATACAATAATATTAGAATCCAAACACTAATTATAGGAATGATAATCAAAAAATTAATTAATGAAGCACCGGCTGGGTACAAGCCGGTTTTTCATTAATTAAAATTTTGCTGATGATACTTTTTATTACTCAGTAAATGCATGTGTGGACATCACAAACACAGGTGTAGATTATGACCAGTCCACAGCGACTGTACTGTAATCAACATAGTGGATGTCCATGCTCCTCGTTGTTCGGTGGTTCTCTCCGGGTATCCCGGCTTCCTCCATTCGTAAAACTGTCACGGTCATGATTAGCCATTGTGCGTAAGTATGTGACCTTAAACACCAATAAATAAAATATAGAACCTTAGTGAGCACGCTCACATACCGCACATGCCCCGATATTTCAAGCTCTAATCATTTTTTAAAAATAAACATAGATTCTAGGAATACTGCAAAAAACAGTGTTCTGTAGTTTCAATGGTATTGAAAGAATTCAAGCAGAGAAAAAGCCTGGAAAACTGTAATTTTGATGAACTTTTCAAAGTCTATGGGGCCATAATTTTGGTAAAAATCAGTGGAGCGGAACAAAACTCAAACTTGTTCTGTAGGCCACCATGTTAGACTAACATATCAAAAATCAGCTCAATATCTGGAAGCGTGTAGGAAAAAAGTCCGGAAAACTGTAATTTTGATGAACTTTTCAAAGTTCAAGGGCCGTAATTTCGGTAAAAATCAGTGGAGCGGAACAAAATGCAAACTTGATCTGTAGGCCACCATGTCAGACTAACATACCAAAAAATCATCTCAATATCTGGAAGCGTGTAGGAAAAAAGTCTGCAAAACTGTAATTTTGATGAACTTTTCAAAGTTCAAGGGCCGTAATTTCAGTAAAAATCAGTGGAGCGGAACAAAATGCAAACTTGATCTGTAGGCCACTATGTTATATTAACATACCCAAAAACAGCTCAATATCTGGAAGCGTGTAGAAAAAAAGTCCGGAAAACTGTAATTTTGATGAACTTTTCAAAGTTCAAGGGCCGTAATTTCGGTAAAAATCGGTGGAGCGGAACAAAATGCAAACTTGATCTGTAGGCCACCATGTTAGACTAACATACCAAAAATCAGCTCAATATCTGGAAGCGTGTAGAAAAAAAGTCTGGAAAACTGTAATTTTGATGAATTTTTCAGAGTCCAAGGGCCGTAATTTCGGTAAAAATCAGTGGAGCGGAAAAAAATGCAAACTTGATCTGTAGGCCACCATGTTAGACTCATATACCAAAAATCAGCTCAATATCTGGAAGCGTGTAGAAAAAAAGTCGGGAAAACTATAATTTTGATGAATTTTTCAGAGTCCAAGGGCCGTAA
Organism: Pictodentalium vernedei; assembly: GCA_031216915.1. Classification (NCBI taxonomy): domain Eukaryota; kingdom Metazoa; phylum Mollusca; class Scaphopoda; order Dentaliida; family Dentaliidae; genus Pictodentalium; species Pictodentalium vernedei. The sequence continues at coordinate 410,824,169 of CM062291.1, read as the reverse complement.
TTTCGGTAAAAATCAGTGGAGCGGAAAAAAATGCAAACTTGATCTGTATGCCACCATGTTAGACTCACATACCAAAAATCAGCTCAATATCTGGAAGTGTGTAGAAAAAAAGTCTGGAAAACAAGTAGGACTGACGGACTGACAGACTGACGGACAGACCAGTCAAAAACATTATACCCCAGCAACTTTGTTGCGTGGGGTATAATAAATAAATAATAAGTGGATGTCCAGGTGTTATTGATGATAATACATGTAATGTATCCCATGGATACAGGTATAGACCTATGTGTAGCTCCTATGCAGATCTCATGTCAGTCGATATAAACTGTCTTCTTTTCTTCAAAATTTTCATGAAGGGCACTGACATTCCATGTGTTCCAACATTTTTCCACTAGATACAAGGTACCACTCCTCCCCCAACAGACAAGAGTGGGATACCCCCTCTTGTATTCATCCCTAACTTGCCTCTACAATCACTGAGTGATGCTGATCTCTGATTGAAATGTGCCCCCCCCCCCCCCCCCCCACACACCCTCCCCAAAACCCGAATCACAGGTACGCCACTGAAAAACACACTTTGTCTGTGTATTTATTTCCTGGTCTCCTGATCCATTTCCCAGGAATGACTCTTAGTCAAATTCTAAGGCATCACATGAATACTTTGTACTAGTACATGTACACGTATACAACACTGCAATATTTCAACTGTTGTTCAAAAATGAAAAGCAACACACAGAATATAAGATCTATCAGGGTTTCCGTCAGGTCAGTTTTAGGTCTGGCAACCGGATCCATACTCCTCGTCAGACATGGTTAAAAAATGTTGAATTAAGCTTGTTTATGGATGACAAATTAGTTATTTTTTGTTGTGACATAATGGCCTAAAAAGTAAAATCTGTCCATGGGTAAATGTAATGTTATGACATTTATTTATACATGTAACACTTATGGCCCCCACAATTACAGTTAAAACTACATGTAGAAGTCCTGTCATGAATAGTGCGCTTATCTAGGATTAATTGCGTGTTGGAATTGCACGCAATTGCCATATCGAATGGCATCCAAAGCAAGACAGGTTCTCTTGGTTACTCATAGCAAACATATGCAATGTTTCTGCCAATGGACCTCCGGGTTACCCGGAGGTCCATTGGCTGAAACATTGCTTGTACACAGACCATATGTACAGATTTTGATAGCTTTACTTGGACATTAACGCAAACATTAACGCGCATATCAACGTGCTATTTGTGCACATCTCATGACAGGACTTCTAGTTTTAACTGTATGCTTCTTTGAAATCTGTATACAGTTAAAACTAGAAGTCCTGTCATGAAATGTGCACAAACAGCAAGTTGCTCTGCTCATTAATCTACGCGTTATGACCATAGTAAGGCTATCAAATTCTGTACAAGTGTATATGGCCTGTGCACAAGCAATGTTTCAGCCAATGGACCTCCAGGTATCCCAGAGGTCCATCGGCAGAAACATTGCCTGTGTTTGCTATGACTACCCAGGAGAGCCTGCCGTGCTTTGGATGCCATTCGATATGGCAACTGCGTGCAATTCCTATGCACAATTAAGCCTACAGTTAAAACTAGAAATCCTGTCATCAAATGCACACAAATAGCACGTTGATCTGCGCGTTAATTTACGCGTTATGACCACAGTAAGGCTATCAAGTTATGTACATATGGCCTGTGCACAAGCAATGTTTCAGCCAACCCGGGTAACCCGGAGGTCCATTGGCAGAAACAGTGCCTGCGTTTCCTTTTAGTACCAGGAGAACCTGCCGAGCTTTGGATGCCATTCGATATGGCAATTGCGAACAATTCCAACGCGCAACTAAGCCTAGATAAGCGCTCAGTTCGTGACAGGACTTCCAGTTTTAACTGTATACATCTATTTCCTAACTCCTGACACATTGGTTCATGAAATGTAGCATATCTGTATCAAGGAATAAATACACTACAAGTCAGAAGTAGTTGTAGTAACAACAGCAGCGGTATAATCAGGAAGAGAAATGCGGTTGTAAATGTTCAAAAAACGTGTTTATCGTTTTTTCCGTGGTTACTCTATTGGACAATAGTTTATCCTTTTATTTGTAGTCCCGTTTATAAACGTTGATAAACGTTTGATGGTTCACTTGCCCGACCTGTAAATTAGGCGCATACACCTGAGAACACATCCGTTGCCCAATGCTATACTACTAAAAATAAATAAACAAGACTGAAAAACAAGATATTGGTACAGGACAGGTTACAGACAGAGGAGGGTCTGTAAATATGTACTGGTTAGTTATGTTTCTATTTCTCAGCCATTGTTTCATACCACCAATACCTACCCACAGAAAATGCCGACATTGTCCTGAGTTGTGGATGGAAAAACGACATCAACATAGTTATGCATCACCAGTCCCTCCCACCAACTTCCAACACCCTGTGTCACCTCCGCCTTCTACTACGCCACATTCAACAAAACTCGGGCGATTAAATGTCCAGAAGTTTCCAATTTGATAGGAAAAAGATACTTGCTATTTCATTGCCTCAGAACGTGTGCCCTCTTGCCATCTTGATGCTGTAATACGCTTAGATACGTCGGATGTCATTTACCACTGAATAAAGGCTTCAATGCCCTGTTATATGACACCACCCTGCTCCCCTCCATGCACATCCCATCTTTTGTTTCTGAACTTTGGAGGACTAGACAGTTCCAAACATACATGTAACACATGCATGTGCAAACCCCAGGTTTCTGACGCCCTTATCATATGGATGTCACTTTGAGGTAAATTGAAATTCTGTTCGCTTTCCTGCACTGAACGAAGATGCATTAAATTACAACATGTTCATGTGATAAAAAAACAAGTGCACAGCCAGACGCTGGATCAATATACGGCCTAGTGGCCATATTGGATATGCCAGAATGCTGGTTATCAGAAGGAAACATTCTCTAGTCATGACTAATCAACCATAAAGAAACAGTACCTGCTGGATGTATTGTTTTCAAGTTATCGCGTGGACAAACAAAAGTTAAAGGATGGACGGACAGACAGATGGATGGATATTGCCATACCATAATACAGCCCACTCATATGAACGGTCATATAAAAAACAACAGAATGAGTTTTAGTTATTTACATGTATTTACCATAATATTAAAACAAGAGGCCCCAAGGGGCCTGAGGGCGCTCACCTGACATGGTAGCCTAAATTTATATCAACCCAGAGAATTGATTTCAACAAGTTGCATCTGCTCCTCCTAAGAAAAGCTTATACCAAATATCCAAAGATTCTGACCAGTGGATCTAAAAAAAAATAAGATTTTTAAAGAATATTCCTCATATTGAACTAAGTTATAATTCAGGCTCCCACAGGGAGCCCATATATGAACCCAGGGACTTGGCTTTAACAAACTTGAATCTCACCCCCCTAAGGATGCTGCACACCAAATATCAAAACATTCCGACTGCTGGATATGAAGAAGAAGATTTTTAAAGAAAAGTCCTCATTTTGAACTAAGTTACAATTCGAGCTCCCACAGTGAGTCCAAATATGGACCTACTGGGGACATGGCTGAAGAAGAAGATTTTTAAAGAAAAGTCCTCATTTTGAACTAAGTTACAATTCGAGCTCCCACAGTGAGTCCAAATATGGACCTAGGGACATGGCTTGAACAAACTTGAATCTCACCCCCTAAGGATGATGCATACCAAATATCAAAACATTCCGACTGCTGGATCTGAAGAAGATTTTTAAAGAAAATTCCTCATTTTGAACTAAGTTATAATTCGGGCTACCACAGTGAGCCCAAATATGAACCCAGGGACTTGGCTTGAACAAACTTGAATCTCACCCCCCTAAGCATGGTGCATACCCAATATCAGAAGATTCTGCCTGTTGGATCTTGAGAAGAAGAGTTTCAAAGAAATTTGCCTGAAATGCACTAAGTTCAAATTTGGGCTCCTATACTGAGCCCAAATATAAACCCAGGGGGCCGATTTGAACAAACTTGAATCAGATCCACCCCACAATGTTGCATACCAAATATCAAAAGATTCTGCCTGCTGGATCTGGAGAAGAAGATTTTTTAAGAAATATGCCTGAAATGCACTAAGTTAAAATTTGGGCTCCTATACGGAGCCCAAATATAAACCCAGGGGGCCGATTTGAACAAACTTGAATCAGATCCACCCCACAATGTTGCTTACCAAATATGAAAAGATTCTGAAGCTGGATCTGGAGAAGATTTTTTAAGAAATTTGCCTGAAATGTACTAAGTTCGAATTTGAGCTTCTATAGTGAGCCCAAATATGAATCTAGGAAGCCGATTTGAACAAACTTGAATCAGATCCACCCCACAATGTTGCATACCAAATATCAAAATATTCTGCCTGCTGGATCTGGAGAAGAAGATTTTTTAATAAATTTGCCCGAAATGCACTAAGTCCGAATTCGGGCTTCTATATTAAGCCCAAATATGAATCCTGGGGGCCGATTTGAACAAACTTGAATCAGATCCACCCCGCAATGTTGCATACCAAATATCAAAAGATTCTGCCTGCTGGATCTGGAGAAGAAGATTTTTGAGGAAATTTGCCCGAAATGCACTAAGTTTGAATTCGAGCTTCTATAGTGAGCCCAAATATGAATCCAGGGGGCCGATTTGAACAAACTTGAATCAGATCCACCCCGCAATGTTGCATACCAAATATCAAAAGATTCTGCCTGCTGGATCTGGAGAAGATGATTTTTTAAGAAATTTGTCTGAAATGCACTAAGTTCGAATTCGAGCTTCTATAGTAAGCCCAAATATGAATCTAGGGAGCCGATTTGAACAAATTTGCATCAGATCCATCCCACAATGTTGCATACCAAATATCAAAAGATTCTGCCTGCTGGATCTGGAGAAGAAAATTTTTTAAGAAATTTGTCTGAAATGCACTAAGTACGAATTCGAGCTTCTATAGTGAGCCCAAATATGAATCTAGGAAGCCGATTTGAACAAACTTGAATCAGATCCACCCCACAATGTTGCATACCAAACATCAAAAGATTCTGCCTGCTGGATCTGGAGAAGATTTTTTTAAAAATTTGCATGAAATGCACTAAGTTCAAATTCGAGCTTCTATAGTGAGCCCAAATATGAATCTAGGAAGCCGATTTGAACAAACTTGAATCAGATCCACCCCACAATGTTGCATACCAAATATCAAAAGATTCTGCCTGCTGGATCTGGAGAAGAAGATTTTTTAAGAAATTTGCCTAAATGCACTAAGTTCGAAATCGGGCTCCTATACTGAGCCCAAATATGAACCCAGGGGGCCGATTTGAACAAACTTGAATCAGATCCACCCTACAATGTTGCATACCAAATATCAAAAGATTCTGCCTGCTGGATCTGGAGAAGAAGATTTTTTAAGAAATTTGCCTGAAAAGCACTAAGTTCGAAATTGGGCTCCTATACTGAGCCCAAATATTAACCCAGGGGGCCGATTTGAACAAACTTGAATCAGATCCACCCCACAATGTTGCTTACCAAATATGAAAAGATTCTGCCTGCTGGATCTGGAGAAGAAGATTTTTTAAGAAATTTGCCTGAAATGCACTAAGTTCGAATTCGGGCTTCTATAGTAAGCCCAAATATGAAACCAGGTAGCTGATTTGAACAAACTTGAATCAGATCTACCCTGCAACATTGCATACCAAATATCAAAAGATTCTGCCTGCTCAATCTGGAGAAGAAGATTTTTGAAGAAATTTGCCTGAAATGCACTAAGTTCGAATTCGAGCTCCTATAGTGAGCCCAAATATGAATCTAGGGAGCCGGTTTTAACAAACTTGAATCAGATCCACCCTACAATGTTGCATACCAAATATCAAAAGATTCTGCCTGCTGGATCTGGAGAAGAAGATTTTCAAAGAAATTTGCCTGAAATGCAGTAAGTTCAAATTTGGGCTCCTATACTGAGCCCAAATATAAACTCAGGGGGCCAATTTGAACAAACTTGAATCAGATCCACCCCACAATGTTGCATACCAAATATCAAAAGATTCTGCCTGCTGGATCTGGAGAAGAAGATTTTTAAAGAAATTTGCCTGAAATGCACTACATGTAAGTTCGAAATCGGGCTCCTATGCTGAGCCCATATATGAACCCAGGGGGCCGATTTGAACAAACTTGAATCAGATCCACCCTACAATGTTGCATACCAAATATCAAAAGATTCTGCCTGCTGGATCTGGAGAAGAAGATTTTTTAATGTTTTTCCCACTGCCTACAGTGTTAAAAAGTGCTGACTCAGCACTTTTTCAAAGTCCCGAAACTGTACCCTATGATAAAACCGATGGCAATTTTTTTTACCAATCCTTTCTGTTGGTCCTAAGGAAGCTGCACACCAAATAAAAATTCTCAGTGCCGTGCAGTTTTGGAGATATGGGCGTTTTAATTTTTTCTATTTTTAGCTCCTGCAGTTCCCACGGGGCTGCGGGAAATTTTTTTTTTGCATAAATCAAGTACTCATGACCCAATAAGCCCTCACATAAAATTTGGTTCAAATCAGCCTCTCGGTTTGGAAAATAGAAATTTTGGGCGTGGCCAAAATTACTGCCCCTCCCATAACAATGGCAAATATTGCCCCTCGAACTTTCTGTGTACAAGCCTGAGTCTACAACCCAAAAGGAAGCTGCAAACCAAATATCAGGTCTCTGCCGCTAATAGTTCATGAGTAGAAGATTTTTAAGGATTTTGGTGCCCCTTGGTGCCCCTTTGGGCCCCCTTTGAAGCCGATAATGTAAAGTTCACGATGGACGACAGATGCCGGACGACGGATGACGACGACGGACGGCAAGTGATAAGTTAAGCTCCCTTCGGTGAGATAAAAATGTGCCGATTTTTAAGGGAAGAGATGGCTAACAAAATTATGCATGCGTCCGGGAACCAAAACAATTTGTCCCTATTGAGTTTGACCCATATATTGCATGGCTTCCACTTGCATTTTTCGTTTGAAATAATGAAACAAACTGAGTTTCTTCCTCTAAAGAACTTGTCCCCTCCTCCGACAATCCTTGAAAATTTTGTCTTTGTTCTGTGAGTAGCAACCTCTCCTCTTCGGAACCCCTGGTAATGAAACAGTCCTTGTTTACTATGGTAAACAAGCTCTGTTTTACTGGTAAATAGAACATGTAACCAATGCTGGTGATAAATAGAGCTGTACATGTAGGTTAACCGAAACCAAACCGAGGTTTTTAGTTTTTTTCAAAAACCGAAACCGTCGACATCCTGTAATCTAAGGTTTTTTGTTTTTTATTAAATACTCTCTTGCTGCAGAAATTCACAGAATGTAGCCATCCCAGAGTAGTGAGAGTACCCAGACACTGCCAATGGCAGTGTCTGGGTACTCTCACTACTCTGGGAAGGCTACATTCTGTGAATTTCCGACATTTCAGTTTAGTTGTGTTTGCAGCCTTCCTCAAGTTGCGTGCAGGTGTCAAACCTCAAAAAATGGCCAAGCACAATAAAAGTTCTGTATATTTAGGTAATTATTATATTGGCCTTCCTGATTCTTCATGTATTATATAGCTTATTTCAGGTATTCATTGAGTTTCACTCAATTTCACTGCCATTCAGTTATGACTCCAGACATAAGAATGAGTTTTATTGAATTTTATTTGGCCTCATGAACAAACCGAAAACCGAACCGAGGTTTTACAGTTAAAACTAGAAGTCCTGTCATGAAATGCGCACAAATAGCACGTTGATATGCGCGTTAATGTATGCGTTATGGCCCCAGTAAAGCTATCAAACTCTGTAAATATGGCCTGTGCACAAGCAATGTTTCAGCCAATGGACCTCCGGGTACCCCGGAGGTCCATTGGCAGAAACATTGCATGTGTTTCCTATGAGTAACCAGGGGAACCTACCGTGCTTTGGGTGCCATTCGATATGGAAATTGCGTGCAATTCCAACGCGCAATTAAGCCTAGATAAGCGCACTATTCGTGACAGGACTTCTAGTTTTAACTGTATTCCACCTTAAAAATCAAAACCGAAACCGAACAAGAAATTTAAAAACCTACAGCTCTAGTGATAGATAAATAAAAACAAATAAATACCAGTCTCTAGATCTTGTGGCAGATATCGTTTAAATAAATACCAATCTCTGATCTTGCGGCAGATGTCATTTACATTCTTAACCTCAATGATCTGTGCAAATATTACGACATGAAGTGGCAAAAAAATTACATAAATGACTTTCATTGTTTCATTCTGTTCTATCTTCCAACACCTTCAAATCCTCCACCCAAGCTTAGCTATGACAATGATTAGTGTGACCCTACAGCTATCTTATCATTGTAAAAACAATAAGCTGAGAAGAGCCTAATTTGATAGATAAAGTGTTAAAATCTCCGGATCAAATTATTGGATTTACATAAAAATAGGCCGATGAAATCGTCAGATGTGTACCCATACGCACAACTAGTAGAAAGCAGTGTGACGGAGGGCCACCTTAGATGCTGACATTATGTACACCATACATGGTATGGGTAGATATAGAAATGGATTGGAGGAGTGTCTAATTTGATGGATAAAGGGTTAATATCTCCGGATCAAATTATTAGATTTACATAAAAAACTATACACCACAGCACATCAGTAATCTGAATACATATATAAAGTAACCTGATAATCGGATTAATATTTTTTGGGTTATCGCATGCCAAAGAAATGGATTGGAGGAGTTCTCAATTTGAAGGATAAAGGATTAATATCACAGGATCAAATTATAAGATTTACACCAAAAAGTATACAGCTCGGCACATCAGTAACCTGAATGAATATATAAAGTAACATGACAATTGGATTGATATTTTTTGAGTTATCTCATGCCAAAGGGATTGGAGGAATTTTCAATTTGAAGGATAAAGGGTTAATATCTCAGGATCAAAATAACAGATTTACACCAAAAACAGCTCGGAACATCAGTAACCTGAACACAAATATAAAGTAACTTGACAATCCAAGCAATATTTTTCAAGTTATCGAATGCCAAAGGGATTGGGGGAATTTTCAATTTGAAGGATAAAGGGTTAATAACTCAGGATCAAAATAACAGATTTACACCAAAAACAGCTCGGAACATCAGTAACCTGAACACAAATATAAAGTAACTTGACAATCCAAGCAATATTTTTCAAGTTATCGAATGCCAAAGGGATTGGAGGAATTTTCAATTTGAAGGATAAATGGTTAATATCTCAGGATCTAAATAACAGATTTACACCAAAAACTATACACCTCGGCACATCAGTAACCTGAACACAAATATAAAGTAACATGACAATTGGATTGATATTTTTTGAGTTATCTCATGCCAAAGGGATTGGAAGAATTCTCAATTTGAAGGATAAAGAGTTAATATCTCAGGATCAAATTATCAGGTTTACACCAAAAACTATACATGTACAGCTCGGCACATCAGTAACCTGAACACAAATATAAAGTAACTTGACAATCAAAGCAATATTTTTCAAGTCATTGAATGCCAAAGAAATGAATATGGACACTTGACGGACGGACGGATGGATGGCCACCCCGGATGCCGGCATTATGTGTAACATACATAGTATGGGTACACATAAAAATTAAAATATTACATACTGTCACCAAAATGCCAAGTCACTATGTGGTTAGATATAAAGACAACACACTTTGTGTTGGCCAGTTTTATGATGTGCAATGGGGCACTGAAGTTGATGAAACTCAGGTGACCACATAATTACATGTGTAGTATGGGTTAGACTGAATGTCCATCACCAACATGTATGTCTGGGATATACAGTTAAAACCAGAAGTCCGGTCCCGAAAAATGTGCACAAATAGCACGGCGATCTGCATGATAATCTACGTGTTATGACCATAGAAAGGCTATCAAATTCTGTACATATGGCCTGTGCACAAGCAATGTCAGCCAATGGGCCTCCTGGTAACCCAGAGGTCCATTGGTAGAAATATCGGCCGTGTTTGCTATGCGTGCCCAGGAGAACCTGCCGTGCTTTGGATGCCATTCGATATGGCAAATGCGCACAACTCCTACACACAATTAAGCCTACATGTAGATAAGCGCACAGTTGGCATCCAAAGCATGGCAGGTTCTCCTATGGCCATAACGCTTAGATTAACGCGCAGACTCGACGTACTATTTGTGCGCATTTCATGACAGGACTTCTTGTTTTAACTGTACATGTATGTTTTTTTTTAATTTTTAATTGGTAGGTACATATCTGAACCACCCATTATTACATACACATAAAAACAAAATTACGATGGTTGAGAGACAAATGTGACACGAGAACTGGAAAAAATTCTTTGTCTGTTTTACATACATGTACAGTTAAAACTAGAAGTCCTGTCATGAAATGCGCACAAATGGCAGATCGATCTGTGCATTAATCTACGCGCTATGACCACAGTGAGGCTATCAAATTCTGTACATATGACCTGTACACAAGCAATGTTTCAGCCAATGGACCTCCAGGTAACCCGGAGGTCCATTGGCAGAAACATTGCCTGTGTTTGCTATGAGTGACCAGGAGAACCTGCTGTGCTTCAGATGCCATTCGATATGGCAGTTGCGCGCAATTCCTAGGCACAATTAAGCCTAGATAAGCACACAGTTTGTGACAGGACTTCTAGTTTTAACTGTACATGTGAAATACCATCAACCTAATTATCAATTTACAAATTACAATTTTCTCTATTGGGTTCATGTCTGGAGACTCTGGTGGTGAAACCCAGTGATTAATATTGTTTTCTTGCATGAACTCCTTTGTTGATTTGCTGACATGTTTTGGGTCACTGTTTTGAAACAGTCTATGCCCCACTGGAAACTTTTCTTCCACAAAGGGAACTAAATGTCTCTTTAGGATCTCCTGGTACAGCTAAAACTAGAAGTCCTGTCATGAAATGTGCACATATAGAATGTTGATATGTGCGTTAATGTACGCATTATGGCTGAAGTAAAGCGCAATTGCCATATCGAATGGCATCCAAAGCTCGTCAGATTCTCCTGGTTATTCATAGCAAACACATGCAATGTTTCTGCCAATGGACCTCCGGATTACCCGGAGGTCCATTGGCTGACACATTGCTTGTGCACAGGCCATATCTGCAGAATTTGATAGCTTTACTTGGGCCATAACGCGTACATTAACGCGCATATCAACGTGCTATTTGTGCGCATTTCATGACAGGACTTCTAGTTTTAACTGTACTTAATGCGAGACTCAACTGGCAGTCAATGCAGAGATTTCAGGATTGGTGTAATGTGGTCATATTTTTTCGCACCGGTAATGATCTTACAGTTAAAACTAGAAGTCCTGTCATGAAATGCGCACAAATAGCACGTTGATGTGCGCGTTAATGTGCACGTTATGACCCAATTAAAGCTATCATATTCTGTACATATGGCCTGTGCACAGGCAATGTTTCAGCCAATGGACCTCCGGGTAACCCGGAGGTCCATTGGCAGAAACATTGCATGTGCTTGCTATGAGTAACCAGGAGAACCTGCCGTGCTTTGGATGCCATTTGATATGGCAGCAATTGCACGCAATTCCAACGCGCAATTAAGCCTAGATAAGTGCACTATTCGTGACAGGACTTCTAGTTTTAACTGTAGCTGCTGTGTTTTGAATACGTTGAAGCAGGTACATTGATTTCAGAGGAAGGCCGAAATAGAAAGAGTTGCAATAGTCCAAACGGGACAGGACCAAAGACTGTATAACAGTTTTCAGAGTGTTTTGGTCAAGTAGCTTTCTGATTTTGTTGATGTTTCTTATTTGGAGGAAGTAGATTCATCAGTGAAAACAACATTAAGCCTAGATAAGCACACTATTCGTGACAGGACTTCTAGTTTTAACTGTAGATGGGGCTCTCCATTTTTGCCACTAAATACTGTGAGCATAGTGACACCCTTTTGCAAGATTCCACCCCAAACGTGCACAGAATAAGGGTGTTTGCGTTGAGGAGTCAGTACTGGAGGTTCACCCCATTTTCTGTAACACTTGTTTACGGAGATTCTCAATTGGATTGTACATTATGCCTGCCGTGGACTGGTCACTTTCCACGGGTGGGCAATATTTTCAATGACGCAATAATATTAGATTCCAAACACCAATTATAGGAATAATCATAAAAAATTTAATCAATGAAGCACCGGGTACAACCCAGTGCTTCATTAATTAAATTTTTGCTGATGATGATTTTTATAACCTGGCAAACGCGTGCGTGGACATCACTGTCCACGCAGTGTAGATTCATCAGTGAAAACAACATTGTCCAAGTTTTTTCACACACTCAACAGCAAATTTAAGTCATTTAGGTTTATTAACATTTCTTACAAATTGGCAGTAATGAGTGTTTGTTCGAACCCTGTTCATCCTTCAATATCTGCATATACATATAGTAGACAGTCAAATGTCGATGCCAGCGTTCCTGAATTTCTGTTGAATACCCTTTGCCAATGCCTCGCGGCTTTCAGACATCATATAATTTAAAAATTGCATCTCATAGACAGATCATTAAAATGCATTCTATGGTGCTAAATTATGTCAAACTCTTGAGCATTAACAAATGCAAATTTATGCTGCTACAAAAAGAAGCCTGGTTTTCGCATTTTTCAGAAAGAATTTTGAAAAATTTCTCACGGAAGGAGAATTACAGTTAAAACTAGAAGTCCTGTCACGAACTGCGCGCTTATATAGGCACAATTGCGCGTAGGAATTGCGCGCAATTGCCATATCGAATGGCATCCCTTACACAGTGGGTTTTCCTGGTTACTAATAGCAAACACATGCAATGTTTCTGCCAATGGACCTCCAGATTATCCGGAGGTCCATTGGCCGAAACATTGCTTGTGCACAGGCCATATGGACAGAATTTGATAGCCTTACTGTGGTCATAACGCGTAGGTTAACGCTCAAATCGACGTGCTATTTGTGCGCATTTCATGACAGGATTTCTAGTTTTAAATGTATGGTCGGCCCACTGCACACGCTGCCCATAACTGTTTGCTGTGCCCACATTAGATGAATATAAAGGCCTGTACATAATACAACCGTTTTTCGCGCGCACAATTACAATTTGCAGCGAACGATCAATTGTGCACATGGAAAAAAGACAGTTACTTTTTTAGTTTATGTCAATGATGTCAGAGTTTCAGAGACTGTGTCTGTAAACACTAGGGCTGCCTCGACTATTAGATTAATCGAATAACCGTTGTAAGGTGCTATAGTCTACTTTCATTTTTCATAGTCGACTATTTTTTTTAACTGTGTACATCATGCCACTAAATGATAATATTGGTCTGCGAGGGACACGTAACATTTCTCAGTGCCGGTTATCTTTTGTATTCATTGTTTATATCACAAAAATACAGTTAAAACTAGAAGTCCTGTCACGAATAGTGCGCTTATCTAGGCTTAATTGCGCGTTGGAATTGCGCGCAATTGCCATATCGAATGGCATCCAAAGCACAGCAGGTTCTCCTGGTTACTCATAGCAAACACATGCAATGTTTCTGCCAATGGACCTCCGGATTACCCGGAGGTCCATTGGCTGAAACATTGCCTGTGCACAGCAGCACAGGCCATATGTACAGAATATGATAGCTTTAATTGGGTCATAACGCACACATTAATGCGCATATCAACGTGCTATTTGTGCGCATTTCATGACAGGACTTCTAGTTTTAACTGTAGGCAGTAATTTTGACTTTACCCTCGCATATTATTTCATGAAATGGACGTTGTCATACAGTTAAAACTAGAAGTCCTGTCACGAATAGTGCGCTTATCTAGGCTTAATTGCGCGTTGGAATTGCCATATCAAATGGCATCCAAATCGCGGCAGGTTCTCCTGGTTACTCATAGCAAACACATGCAATGTTTCTGCCAATGGACCTTCGGGTTACCCGGAGGTCCATTGGCTGAAACATTGCTTGTGCACAGGTCATATGTACAGAATTTGATAGCTTTACTATGGCCATAACGCGTACATTAACGTGCAGATCAACGTGCTATTTGTGCGCATTTCGTGACAGGACTTCTAGTTTTAACTGTACCTAAACTCCGCTCTGGATCAAGTTAATATTGTGAACAAATTGTTGATAATCCATGTTAAATTTTGCCATTTTAATTTTTAAATCCGATACATTTAATATCGATGTGGAATTTATTGACACTAAATTTCTGAAAGAATGTCCATCCTTTGAACTGTTACAATCATGTGACAGTGACTGACACAAAGTTGATTCTGTCAATGAGGAATTCCTTGTAAACCCTAGTTTTTAGAGGACCCGATTGGCTGGAATAAACACTGTGTGCTATATTTCTGGCAATTTTCATCAAGTGCCAGTTTCTAGATCCCCGAAATGACCCAAATGAAAACTTCCAAGTCCAGACAGTGCTTTGATTTTCACTTGTGTTGTCAGGATTTTGAACTGCATTTACTTGTACCTGGCTAAATATTACAATGTACGTACAGTACGTGGAGAGTGTGTTATCACTAAATCACCCACAGAGTGGAGATTCCACCCAAGTAATAATTGCAAATTTGTTGCAAAGCATAACAAGCACAAGCAAAGTTCCAGCCAATGGACCTCCGGGTTATACCCGGAGGTCCATTGGCTGAAACATTGCTCGTGTTTTTTGTCCACATGCACAGAATTTGAAAGTGATACTTTGGGTGATAGCTCCACTCCCCGGGTGATTTAATTACAATCCACTCCCCATGTACTGTACATTATGCTTAAAAGTTAGAAATATAGTGGTAAGAAATTGAAATGTTTTTATCATTAAATTTAAACCAATTTGCACTTTATTTTAGTGCTTTATATTATTATTTCGTAATTGCATCTTCTTTTTCCTTTTTGTGCCCTAAGAGGCATTTTCCCAAATTGGCCTGCCATCAAAGAAACCGCGTGCCTTGGCCTGGGCTTGGCATCAATCTTCTTGGGCACATGCTGTATAGCACCTAGATGTTTTTTAAATGAAGGTCTGCATGAACAGTTTTTAGACAGCTGTTAGATTGACTTTATACATGTATTTGTTTCGCCCACTATTGCCAGTATTGCTTACATGTATGGCCATGGCCTGGGCACCAATGACGATGTCTTCCACATTGAGACTCCACTACTGGCACTAGTTGTGGTTTTCATAAATTAATTGTCATACTGAAAGAATATATTTCACTCGTATGAACTTGAACGTACACTTTGAAGTGAATAAATAAACATGCTCTCTGATTTCTGTGTGATGATCTCGGCCCACGTATTAAATGTATAAACCTGCAGTGCAACTTTCCAAACAAGGTAATCATTCAAACCAAAAAACTCTCCAAATTTCGAGTCAATAAGACAGATACCAGCGCTTCATTACCATAATGAATGCTGGTAGGATTAGTAGTAACCGTTGACATGCACTCACCAAGAAATATTAATACCTTTCCTTTATAAGCAGACAGAATCTGTAATGTAGTTCCATGGAAGAATCGCCTTTAAGAATATTTCGAAAATTGGTAAAAAGTCAATGTTTTTGTCACCCGGAAATTCCCAGTTTATGTTATATCCTCGTTACAAACATCTGATTATTAGATATATTTGTCTTCATATTTTATTTGTGTTAAACCACAACTAAAGCAAATTATTTGGATTTACTGATAGAAAATTAGCCTACTTAACTCTTCATAATGACAAAATTTGATGAAATTTAGGTTTTTCGTTCCAGATGAGTATGTTTTGAGATTACAAAGATTTAGTGGTGTCGGTAAATTCAAATACCCCCTATCAATTTGGACCCTGTTTTCCCCGGTGTGGTTTCAATATCACTGTGCGCGGTAAAATCGGTGCGACTCAGAAAATTCTGCCAAAACTGGCAAAGAGCGGCAAAGCGGGCACATTTTAGAAAGAAATTAATTAATACTAAATTAAATAAAGAATGTTATTGTAAGTTACTTTGTATTGTAATGCACCTTCTGTGTACTTTGGTAAAAATAAAATAATTTTTACTTGATTTTAAGGGTACGGGACCACTCGCCCCTGGCCCGATTTTGGGGGCGAGTTGGCCCACATCAAATAGTGGGTCGACTCAAAACCTTTGGAATCCAAGAGTGGAGCATTTTTGACCAGATAGTTAGAACATATAATGATACTGAAGGTTAGTTTTTCTAAAAGATTAGATTAATTCTTACTCACATAAAAATTTACATTTTTAAATTAAACTGAAATTTTTAAAGATCTTTAACTAATGAATATTGATAAAGTTTCTACAAGTTTGGTTAAATTAGTGAAAACAATTTATTCTAAAAAGATGAGTTAATCGATTTTGACACTTAACTTAAAACATTCTATTTTCAGCTTGACATCGTAGAATGAATACGATGGGTAAAGATGTAAGTATCTACAAACTTGTTCCATTACTCCAGAAAGAGGCAGAGACAGTAGAATTACGGGTCCGAGCTGTGGATTTGGAGACTGATGCACGCACAAAATATACCAAAATGGCCAAGCAAATTCAACAGTATTGGGATAAATACATGTCGGATCCCCCAGAACCTTCAACAGCAGCCTTCTTAAGAAAGTGTTCGTCGGTATGCAAGAAAAAATAAGCTTTGCTTTCATGATATTTAATTGGATTCTTTCATTCATTGTGAAAAACTGTGAAAAAAACAACAAAAGTAATATAACAACAGTACACTGCTAATCTTGGGTGCCTAATAATATTACTCTATTTTTTTTAAATTATTAGACACCCAAGAGTAGTGGTGTCCTATTAGATTGCTTTTGTCATTTTTGAAAAAATGTATTATATAATTTTTATGTATGTTTCGTAATGTTAATGTTAACAAATGTTTGTCAAAAACACGTTATATATATTTATTATATCTTTAAAATAAACAAATTTATTTTTGAAATCGTGTGTTGTTAATTACTCTAACCATCCTTCATAACCATTCTTCGTTGTTTCATTTGGGGGCGAGTTGGCCCGAGAGTGAGTGGTCTCGTTCCCGATCTTAATTGGGTTTTAAGAGTGAGTTCTTCACCGGAATATATGTAGGCTGTGCACTTTTCGAAGCTAATTTAATACCTGCTGGACTTTCTCAGTGTGTGCGAGGGGATTTGCAGTTGGTTGCTTGGTGTCATTATCCGGACCAACAAGTATTATCGTAGTGGAGAGAGAGCGCATGCGCAAGCTACCGGACGTCTTTTTCAAAAGAGAAAAATATTTTCAACCAAATCTATAAATTGCAACGCTAAAATCAGATATTTTCATCAATACAAAGTGAATTATTCTCCGCTACTACAGAGTGAACAACTCGTATCCTCATTTCCATGCGAAATGTCTCCATGATGTCTTGCTAAACACCTTTTATTTTGGTCATCTCTCCCGGTCACCAAATTACGGAAGCCTATTAGCTTCACGTCGTTTTTAGTTATTAAATTGTAGCTACAATTTAATAAATTGTACCTACAATTTAGCTAAATTGTAGTTACAATTTAATAAATTGTAATTATAATTTAGCCAAATTGTAGTTTCAATTTAATAAATTGTAGTTACAATTTAGCTAAATTGTACTTACAATTTAATAAATTGTAACTACAATTTAGCGCCTGTATACTTTTATTGGTCAAGCTAAATTGTAGCTGCAATTTAACTGGCCAATCGGGTTCGTTGTTTTGTTTTCGCTGAAAATGGCCTGAATAATCTCTTTCTTTTAGATGTTTCACACATTCCACCGACTGAGTCAGTCACGGCAACAAAATCTAACAACAGAAATGGGAAAATAAAATCAACATCATTTTATTATAAATATAATTATTTTTATTTTGGTTATCATTGGGCATAAATTGAGTATTACTGGGTAACATTGGCAACTTGGGTGTCTTTGTGTATCATTGGGGTAAACACATGTCGTAAGAAACAGAGGGCCCTAGGTAGCGCCGATCTGCGTGGGCCTGTAGGTTCAAGTAATGTACAAGATCAACCATGTTGTGGCCCCGCGGGAGAAAATTTGTTTAATCCAAAAGGAAAAGGAGCCATTTCCTAGCACGTGAACCTCTCAAAAACATCGTTTCACGCGATTCATGTTGCATATTTGAGAGAATGTTATCGTTTTGCACAATTCCGTGTGAAATGTGGGACCCCTTAAATTATTGAAGCCCTGGGCGTTTGTCAGTCTGCCCATTCCTGAACAATTGGTGGAAAGGTTTTGTGTACGACTTTTTGTGATAACATAGAACATATATAGGGAGACGGGCGTGCACAATGGGTGGGGAGGTACAGTCATAATTGTACAAAGTTGAAAATGGTTGCTTTTAAAACAAAAACTTCAAAAAGTTCTGCCTTCAAGAACATTAATAAAAAATTGCATAAATTGTTTGTTTACCCCCGTGTTCCCCGCCTGCTGACCAAATGCAGATATCTTGGTTTCGCCCGGCGATTTCATGATTTTACATCTTAGTCACATACATCCCCGATTTATGGATTCGATCTGAGCTAAAGCACTCGGCGCCAAAATCTGCTCCCATGATTTGGAATACCTTGGCTTTATTCCCTCAGCATGCAACCAGGACATTCATAAAACAACTACAAACCCCATAAGTGACGAGAAGGTTATTTTTGTTAGGCCTAATTAGTTATTTTGGTTTCATGACACTTTCAACGACCAGTGCTGCGTTATGTCGGTGACAGGTTTACGGATGGAGGAAGCCAGAGT
The DNA here is from genome assembly GCA_031216915.1 of Pictodentalium vernedei. Taxonomy (NCBI): domain Eukaryota; kingdom Metazoa; phylum Mollusca; class Scaphopoda; order Dentaliida; family Dentaliidae; genus Pictodentalium; species Pictodentalium vernedei. The sequence goes on along the minus strand of CM062291.1, from coordinate 410,805,399 downwards.
ACCCAGAAAGAACCACCCAGTAACGATGAACATCTACCAGCTTCCCAACATCATAACTCCACCCTGCAGGATAGGCAGGGTTGGAGCGATTGACAACAGAAGTAAGTCGATAGCGGTTTATATACGTCCATACACAGAATCATCGTGCCCAATGTATGCACTGGGATGAAATGCCTTGTTCATTACACAATGGGGGTCGCTCTTATGGCTTAACGAGCTTGAGCTCAGAGCCTCGAGCACAAAAGTCAAGCCGTCTATCAGTGATTCACCACTACCCCTAAATTGATCATAACTGTATCCTCATGGAATTAACTCGAATTGAGGATGACCTCCATGCTATCATAATTTACCAATTGAGAATGTTGGTTTTCCTTTACAAATGTTCAAGCATTTTTTGGAGCTGGGTGTGCCTTCAAAGACAGAAATTTTTCCGGGTCGGGAAAACATCCTCAAAACGCTTACCCTCTTTGGGACGCAATTTTTCTCACTACCGGTACTATAACACCTAAATCCTGCCGGTCTGAGTGTTATGATAGTGAGCCAATTTCAAGCTATCGCCCAAAAATGCCACGGCTTCCATGTTTCCTAGGCTACACATATTTCATTCCCTTTCTATCTAACACTCTTTTTAATCCCCCTCCCCCCTTCCACCGCAGTTCTAGTGATTTCGATCTAACCCTAAACAACAGTGACCCCAAGCGAACCACCACGATAACGTTCAAGAGCGGGCGCCTCTCTCTTACTTAGCCAATCAAATAAGCTTTTAGATTTAACAACCACCCTCTCATTCCCATTACAATCCTCCAAAATTCTATAAAAACTCACCGACTGATACTGTTTTAAACTCCTAATATTTGCCCCTCAAATTGACAATTTTCGACTATTTCAAGTGTAAATGGAGGATTGAGTAGAGAGCCATGGTAGTGCGAATGCCACCGATTGGCCACTTAAATTGCAGCTACATTTTAGAATGACCAATAAAAGCACAGGCGCTAAATTGTAACTACAATTTAGCTAAATTGTAGTTACAATTTATTAAATTGTAAGTACAATTTAGCTAAATTGTAACTACAATTTATTTAATTGTAACTACAATTTAGCTAAATTGTAGTTACAATTTAATAAATTGTAGCTACAATTTAGCGCCTGTGCTTTTATTGGTCATGCTAAATTGTAGCTGCAATTTAAGTGTCCAATCAGTGGCATTCGCACGTACCATGGCTCACTACTCAATCCTGCATTTACACTTTAAATAGTCAAAAACCATCAATTTGAGGGGCAAATAAATAAATAAAGCCAAGGTATTTCAAATCATGGGAGTAGATTTTGGCGCCGAGTGCTTTAGCTCGGATCGAATCCAGAAATCGGGGATGTATTTGACTAAGATGTAAAATTATGAACTCGCCAGGCGAAACCAAGATATCTGCATTTGGTCAGCAGTCAGGGGCGGAGCACACGGGGATAAACAAACAATTTATGCATTTTTTTATTAATTTTCTTGAAGGCAGAACTTGTTGAAGTTTTTGTTTTAAAAGCAACCATTTTCAACTTTGTATAATTATGACTATACCTCCCCGCCCACTGTGCACGCCCTTCTCCCTATATATGTTCTATATTATCACCAAAGGTCGTACACAAAACCTTTCCACCAATTGTTCAGGAATGGCCAGACTGACAAACGTCCAGGGCTTCACTCATTTAGGGGGTCCCACATTTCACAGGGAATTGTGCAAAACGATAACATTCTTTCAAATATGCAACATGAATCGCGTGAAACGATGTTTTTGAGAGGTTCAAGTGCCAGGAGATGGCTCCTTTTCCTTTGGGATTAAACAAATTTTCTCCCGCGGGGCCACAACATGGTTGATCTTGTACATTACTCGAACCTACAGGCCCACGCAGATCGGCGCTACCTAGGGCCCTCTATTTCTTTCGGCATGTGTTTTACCCCAATGATACACAATGACACCCAAGTTGCCAATGTTACCCAGTAATACTCAATTTATGCCCAATGATAACCAAAATAAAAATAATTATATTTATGATAAAATGATGATGATTTTATTTTCCCATTTCTTTTGTTAAATTTTGTTGCCGTGACTGACTCAATCGGCGGAATGTGTGAAACATCTCAAAGAAAGAGATTATTCAGACCATTTTCAGCGAAAACAAAACAACGAACCCGATTGGCCAGTTAAATTGCAGCTACAATTTAGCTTGACCAATAAAAGTACAGGCGCTAAATTGTAGCTACAATTTATTAAATTGTAAGTACAATTTAGATAAATTGTAACTACAATTTATTAAATTTAATAACTAAAAACGACGGGAAGCTAATAGGCTTCCGTACCAAATCAACATGGCAGCGACATGTAAACAAAACAGCTTGGTACTTCCCATCACAATTATCTCATTGCTTACCATCATAAACACAGCAGTCTGTCACCAGAATCGTACTTTCTTGAACTCACATATTACTGTATGTGGGATAAGTGCAAACTTTACAAGACCTAGTATATTAAGGTGTCGGATTGCTTTTTCTGGATCACGTGAGAATGCAAACACATCACACCGTACGAAAAACACCAACCGAAAACAGAAAGCTCTATTTATACTGCTTATCCTATTAGCGAATGACATTCAACAAAACAAAGGTCTAGGCAACAGATCTATCTTCCCATGTGGTGTATGTGAGACACCGGTTACTTGGAGTGAAGTAACGTACACATCCACATCCAAAACATGTGGTGACATTAGCTAAAAAAACTGATCATATCTTGAGAAAAGCCATGTCGTGTGGCATTGTTGTAAATGTAACAGCATTAGCATTGACAGTTTCACATTTAACAGCTTTGAACTACATACAACAAATATGTTTGAGCCACTATCTGGAACAGACACACCGTTTGATTCATTCACACCAAGTGCACCATTCAGCCCGTTGCGCACTAATCGATCAAGTATACCAACAAGAGGCAGACCTAGTATAGACCACACCGACAAATCGGCCGTCAACAATACTAGCGATGAATCTAAACAAGATATACTCCCGTGCCACATCAACCTCAGGCTATTGACCGTAAACTGTTGTAGCCTGAAAACTAATAAAGCTGAATTTAAAGTAGCAACCGAGTATGTGAAACCAGAACTGATTTGTGGGACTGAATCGTGGGTTAGAGGAGTCAAACCAGGTAGAGACCCAGGCAACAACTGTATAAAATCTTGTGAAGTATTCCCAGGAAGTTACATATTCCATAGGAATGACAGAGACTCCCTCGGAGGAGGTGTGTTCACCGACATTAGAGTCAGCCTTGTCTCTGACGAACAAACTGAACTCATTACCGATTGTGAGATTATATGGACAAAAGTTAAACTGAAAAATATGAAAGACCTATTCCTTTATTCATTTTACATGCTTCACCGCAATATGAAAGATATGAGAAACCTCAGAGAATCCATCAACAAACTATCTAACTGTAACAAACGCAAACAGATGATTCTTGCTGGGGATTTCAATTGCCCAGACATTGACTGGGACACGTTAACAGTAAGACCAGGTGCACAAGACCGCGAAGTACAACAGGCACTCATCGATATCTCTGTGGACTTCGGTTTAACACAAACACATAAAGAGTCAACTCGTTTTAACAACATACTTGACTTAGTTTTCACCAACAACCCATCATTGTGTAAATTATCCACAAGTATACCTGGCATAAGTGATCATGCAGTGGTTGTCACTGACTACGACATAATTCCACAATGCATACTACAACAAAAACGTAAGAAGTACATATTTGGCAAAGCTGACTGGAAATCAATCAACAATGATATGTGCAATTTGTCATCAACTCTGGAATCTTTGAAGAAAGGAAACGCTTCAATGAATGAGCCGTGGACCACAATAACCACTACCATATCTGCTACCATAGACAAACATGTACCGTCAAAAGTGTGTACATCACGAAAATCGCTACCCTGACTGAACAATAGTCTTCGTCGTATGATAAAGCGTAACATCAGATAAACACTATCATTCAAGGTCTGCATGATAACAGCACAAAACCATTTTGGCGCTTCATTAAATCAAGACGCCAAGACAACCCCGGTATCCCAGCACTAAAGCGTGATGGGAACCTTATAAACGTCAACAAAGATAAAGCGGACATTTTACTCAACCAATTTAAATCAGTCTTCACTATAGATAAAGACTCAACCATACCAACATGTACGAAGACATCAAATCATTCATTACCACCAATTATTTTAAGAACGGAAGGAGTCGAAAAGCTATTGGCGAATATCAATCCGTTCAGGGCTATAGGACCAGACAACCTACCTAATATACTCCTTAAGAACTGTTCAAAACAACTTGCTCCTGGTTTGAAAATTATTTTCCAGACATCCACAGACTCAGGAACACTTCCAAATGACTGGTTGAACGCCAATATCACACCCGTGTTAAAACAAGGGAACGTCCACCTACCTGAGAACTACAGACCAGCAGTATCACTAACCTGTGTCGCCTGTAAATTGTTAGAACACATAATCTGTAAACACCTGCTAAAGCATCTAGAAAAGAACAGGATATTGACACCTCTTCAGCATGGTTTCCGATCTGTGTTCTCATGCGAAACACAGCTTCTAACAACGATGAATGACTTGCTAAAAACATTTGATCAAGGATATCAAACAGACGTAGTGATCTTGGATTTCTCCAAAGCTGTCGACACTGTGCCACACCGAAAACTATTATCTAAACTGCAAAGTTACGGTATCGAAGGACCACTACTAAGATGGCTAGACATGTTTCTCACGCAACGTCACATGAGAGTCCTGGTGGACAGAGAACATTCTGACTCTGTTGGAGTAGATTCAGGAGTACCCCAAGGAACCGTCTTAGGCCCCCTCCTCTTCCTGTGTCACATAAACGATCTCCCGGACGCCGTAAATTCACAAGTCAGATTGTTTGCCGACGACTGTTTGCTATACAGGAAAATACAGTCTCAGCAGGATCACCAAACACTACAGAATGACTTAACATCACTAGAGAAATGGGCCATTACTTGGGGCATGAGATTCAACGCTAAAATGTGTTATGTGATGAGTATACACAACAAATCCTCTCATTTTTACAATCTCGATAACCACAGTCTCCATCAAGTACAGCAGAATCTATACATCGGCGCCTTTATATTTGAAGACCTCAAATGGAATGTACATATAACAAAAGTTGTTAAGAAAGCCAATTCCACCGTAGGCTTTCTTCGCAGGAATCTCCGTTACTGCCCGAAAGATTGCAGGAAGCAAGCCTACATAGCCCTGGTCAGATCACTACTAAAATACGCATCAATCGTATGGGATCCCTATTATGTAAAGGATATCAACTCACTAGAACGAGTCCAACGTCAGGCCGTGCGGTTTATAAGTGGTGACCACACTAGTAGAGAGGAAGACAGCATCACCAGATTGATGAAAGAACTCGAATTGCCGAGCATACAAAGCAGAAGACGCTCAAGTCGACTAACTTTCTACTATAAGTTAACCGGGGTGGGGGGGGGGGGGTGGTACCAGCTGTCCTCACGCCAGAGAGACCAAAACGTAACATCAAAGCTAAACAGTACAATAATTACAAATGTGTGAACATCATTGAGAAATTTGAACTTAACAACTCTAGGTGCTTTAAACTTCCAACTGGCAATATAGAACAATATAAACATTCATTCTTCTTCAGGACCACTATCGACTGGAGCAGACTACCAGACAGTGTCGTGTGCGCTAAAACAGTCGAGAGCATCGAGGCAGCTCTTCATTCGCTGGACTAGACTTCAATCCAGCGCCTCTTCTCCGTTGCCATTGATGCCGTACCAGGCCCTGTAACGTACACATCCAGATCCAGATCCAGTGTCTTGATTACTACTTACAATTCAATAGTGGCTTAAACGACTGACCTCGTCTTTTATCAAGAATTTGGGCCGGCAGGCGAAATGAATATTTAGAGTTTTTCTTTCGTTTTTTCTCTCCTGATGTATGAGGCAGCAGGAATGAGTTCCTCTAGCTTCATCGGGCATTTTGTGTTTCATTTATCATGGAATCTACAGAACAATAGCTCAGCATGGGCTCTCGAGTTTCATCATCCACCTTGTAGAACTGACAGAAACATCTACACACACTTGGAGAATAGGACTGTAGCCTCAGGTTTATTGTACCATTCCGTATGTCGTGGTGATTATTTTTCAATGGCAGCCAAACAGAACGAGGTTGACCAATATTCACCAACTACTGATTTAGATACTTGAGATATGAATTACTTCTTATTTCATCTGCCATCTTCTCTTCCCAGTATCCATTCAAGTATCATCAAGTGTCTTCCAAGGAATTTTCTTCATTGGATTGGTGAAGACATCCAAAACTCACGGAAAGTTATACTGCCACGAGGGCTTTGTTACTTAACCATCTGTCTGAAAACAAGTGTCTTGAAAGTTGTCTGATAGCAACCTCTTTCTCGACTGAAGATCGATGCTATCAAGATAGGATTTCCCCAGAAGAACACTACGGGGAACACATCGAATAACTCTGGTGCATCAAGTGTAACCAAATAAATTGGAGATTTAGTTTCTTTTGCTTCACATATTGCTTCTGTTATAAGGAGTGCTGCATTCACAGAAGAAGTCCCTAAAGTGATTGCATTCTGGATTGTTGTTACTCCTTCATTGGCTCCGATCATTGCAACATTATGTTTCCCATTATCTTTAGCATTATACGAGTCAAAGGATGCCACGATATATCGTTAGTAGGTGTTTCTAACCTTTCTTGTAAACTGGAGTTGTGATTCTCAGTTTGAGTACCTCTGGTATTCATCTTTCACGTTGAAGATCTCCCTGATATGATCTATTGCAATGTTTCCACCTAGTTTAAGATGTTCAGCCTGTATTTCTAGGATGTCCTCGGTGTATTTATGATACCAACGACATTTTGTGACGAACTTCTAGCGAATATCTTATCACATCAACAACATATATTAAACTCTGGATCTAATAATGGGTTGGCTAGATTTTGAAAGTAGCGAGCCCAACCTTCTCTAACCAGTCAAATACAGAACGACACGCGTTCGTGAATGGTTTGATCGATATGGCACGAGTGCCAGCACCGAATGATAAAACGGGAGGCTGTTCTGTGTTTATTACACGCCTTCACGTCTATAAAAGCAATTATTAAAAGGACACTCAGCAATTCATTTGACGACTATCAACGAAAGGAACACATTTTATTGCCAACCAAATTTGCGAGGGCAACCCGTGTTACCATTTCGTCTCCTAAGTTTTAATCTATTCTATGTGCCCAGTCCCCTGAGTTGCAATGTGTTCTATGTGCCTACTGGCACATAGAACACATTGGAACTCCGGGGAATATTTTAGCTATCGCTAGCGATTCAAATTGTAATTGCAGCGCACAATTTGTAGAAAATTCAAATGAAATTTCACTTCTTTTATAAAAAAATAGTCCGCCAACGATTTCCGTTCCGCAGATATGTGCGGAACAGATTTTCATTTTCTGCATGGTTTAGTGTTGATGTAGATGGGGATTTCGTAGAATAGGCGTGTAATAAAGATATTTTCCATCCACCATGATCAGTTGAGAGATTGAAGCTTATAATACAATCATCCTGTTTTGCATCAATCATTCTTGATTATTGCTTCTGTCTAACTTTCGCAACATGAATAGTATGTCTCGTATGTTTCGATCAAGGTTTGTTGGATCTCATGGGGGGATTTCACGTGACGCCGATAGTCACGTGGCCCAATGGCGCCATGTTGAGTTGTTCATGGTACTACGCGTGAGCGGGCATTGTGCGACGTATTTGCCATACTTATATGTGGTGTTAGTACGCATGCACAGCGCGTGTTGTTATGGCGATACGTATTTCTGTCGTCCGTTTTGTATACTGGAGCCGCCATTTTAGTTTCTTTGGTGGCATGTGGTTGCTATGTGATCCAAAGTTCTCTGATAGAACAGGGTTATGTACGGAGAGTGTGCACGATTCAACAAATCTACAAAAAAACAAATAGATCCGACAATTTCCCCAAATTCACCAAAAGACACCCCAAATCACTTTATTTTGTACGGATTTCCATAGAACCCACCTTTTATTCAATAATAGGCGCATTCCGTTGTATGTGATCAAATCTAATTACCCAAACAGACCCGATAAGTTTTACTAGTTCGGATTCTTTCAGAATCCTCTGCTCTGCTTCTGTGTATCCATGTTATTGTTTTCTTATCTATTCAACACTATTCGTTTGTTCGTGGGTATACTTATATACAGCAGAAGAGCATATCAGTTGGAATAGTTTGATTTTGAGTTTATAAGGGTAGTACGCAGTGCTATAAGGGACGTTCTATTGAACTGGAGTACCTAACAGGATCGGATCTCCACATTTTTCTGCCCATTACAGGCGCTATTCTAGCTACCCTAACCCTAGCAGTTCATCTAGTTCTAGCTACTCTTGACTACCCATTGTTACGACCTCTTCCCACGCCCAAGTCAGATAATCGTCTGTCAGATTGCTTGATTCCACCTAATCTGTACCTATCTTCACAGAGTTATCTCCCTGGTGTACAACGAAGGCATCTATGGTTCTCAAACCCCCAAAACAAGGGAGCAGAGATTGGTATTACTCGAACGACTCGAATCTTATCGAGTAAATAGGCTATCAAGTAGTGACTTAAACAGGCATCGCTCGTACGACTCGAATCCCATAGAGCAAATGAGCTATCGAGCATTTACTCGACCTAGTGACCCCACACACTACTCTACGACTCATCTCGTTATTATAGGATACCTGCAACATGGCTCCTATACAGCGCCTAGCTCATTTTTAGGTCCTGGTTGTCCTACCATCGGCTTTAATCTTGTCTTGAGCTATTTGTCCTTTTATTAGCCTGTATTGTACATGTAGTCACCCAATACTATGGTCTTCTATCGCCCATATAGCTGTGTACCACTACTGCCTTGTACCATTAGTACCATTAGTACCGGCTACTACTATTCTGTCCTGTGCTAGAATGACTCAATCATTACTAAGTTTTGGTACTACTGTGATTCTTAGTACCTATCATTACACTACTGCCGCTACGAGACCCAGTTCATATCACTGTCAAAGTTGTCTTCCACCACTAGAAGTAGTAAAATCAGTCTGCCTGCACGAACGACTTTTTCATACCTATTCAAAATTCCCCTTATAAGCTATCGAGCAGTTACTGAAAAAGTCATTGCTCGAACGATTCGAATCCCACCGGGCAAATGAACTATACAGCAATTGGTCGAACGAGTGTCTCCATATACTGCTCTACGACTCATCTCTGTATTTAAGGATACGTACAACATGGCGCACATACAGCTCATAACTCCTATATGGCTCAAAACAGCTCCCCGGTTGTCTTAATATCGGCATCCACCTTGTCTTGAACTAGCCGTCCTTTGATTAGCCTTTTTTTGTAGTCACTCGGTACTATAGACTTCTACCGCCCTTATATCTGTGTACCATTACTGCCTTGTTCCATTAGTATTGGCTGCTACTATTCCGACCTGTTCTCTGAGGCGTCCCACCATTACTAAGTTGTAGTACTACTGTGGCTCTTAGTACCTATTACCACACTACTACCGCTACTAGTCTCAGTTTATATCACTGTCAAAGTTTTCTCTCCCACCCCCCCCCCCCCCCACCCCAACACTTCCTACGCAAGATATGCGTGTCCCATGTGAGATAGATAACTGACTCACATGACACACGTGACAGGTTTATTAGCATATTTAATGGGCGCGGGACTATTCAATCATCGCACGTTCGTTTGTAAACAAACAGCATGGTGTCACGTTTTGGAAATATGAGCAGACGAACGTTTTCCGAAGAAAACAAAAATGAAAACACAGACCGCAAAACCCAAAGACACGACTCTTTTATGTAAATTTTTGGATGAAAGCCGTTATGAATGGAGTGAGTCGCACGAAATATCCGTCGAAAAGTTATGCGAATACATTGCAGAATTCATAATATGACGTCATCGCAGTGTGTCAATGTTTATTTCGCTACAAATCTTTGACCCCTGCCTTGCCGGCGTAGGGAATCAATTTCGTGGTAAATACCTGTGGTGCGCTCTTTCCGATAAGCAAATAAATTAGTTTTCAGAAATGGATAACAAAAGTGTTCGATATAGCAGCACGTGCCCCTGAATTACTTTTGATGACCTCATGGTGTTTTGGTGGAAGCGAAAAAATAACCCTGGTGGGAGTGGGTGTGAGATGGAGTAATCTCGCCCTCTGGACAAGATATTTGGTCCAGACCCTCGGCAAGCCTCGTGTCTGGTCCAAATATCTTGCCCTCGGATGAGATTTCTCCATCTCACGCCCTCACACATCAGGGATAATAATATTCTCCCCCCACTGCATGTGTAACATACGTCTATCCAGGGTGAGATAGCAAGGAGAGACAGATGTATCCCACCCCACCCACGTGACGTTATACATTTATAACGTTATTATGACGTTATGCATATCGTATCAGTTTCTTGCTACCAACTAATTCATATTGACGTCATCAGAATGCCGTGTGATCAAAGTCTGATGCTCTAAAACTCTTAGAACCCCAAGATGCCACCGTTCCTAATCGATTTAGTGGTATATACCATAGGTATATACATAACTTTTGCATCCTCTTTCCGATGGTGTCATTAGTTTTTCAAAACAACGAATACCAAAAGAGTTGATTATATCAGCACGTGACCGCCGATTACCTCTGGCTAACGTAACCGCTGTATGGTGTGGGAGAAAAATAATCCCCGATGGGTACGGGTGTGAGATGGGAAAATCTCACCCTCGGGTGAGATTTTCCCATCCCACACCCGTACCCATCAGGGATTATAATAATCTTCCGCTACAAGAAGCAGTCGTATACAGTCTGCTTGCTCTAACGACTTTTTCATACTTATTTCAAGTTCCCTTAATGAGCTAACGAACAGTTACTGAAAAGTCATTGTGCAAACGACTCCAATCCCATCAAGCAATTGAGCCATAGAGCAATTGCTCATAATTGCTGAATGAGCAAATGCCCTTGTGACTCTTCGGGATATTGGAAAAAAATGGACTCTGTAGATTAAAATGGATTCTGTAAGTGGGGTGCCGAGAAACATGGTTGATGATTTCATCGAATGAGCTAATTGGCAGGTGTTAATAATTGCTCAATGAGCAAATTAGCTACAGAGCAATTTCACAATAATGCTCCAGGACCCGCAGAAATCCTTAATTATGTTATTGGAAGCTTTAGTAGTCTATCGAGGTCTATTCCTAACAATATTAACTGGTTAAGTGATGGGAGCTACTATCGGGGATTTTAAAAAAAAAAAAATAAGTGCACCAAAGCAAAAGCCAACATTTTGTTTGCACATGTTTCATATTCAGTCAAACACAAATAATAGTAAGTATTATCACAAATTATCGAAGAGTGCCCGTGGGCGTGGTGCCTGTGGACACTCTTCATTAACCTGTAATAAACAAATTTCGATGAACAGATTCGGACCATCAAAAATAATGTAGCACTCAGCCAGTTAAGAATGTACAATTATGTGCTGGAGGGGATTCGGTATTTCACAAACTGAACAGCAGAGGATGTGTTGTATCTGCATAGTATGAACTATAATTTTCCCAGTTTATTACAACAATAACATTGGTTACTTCCGGATTGGAGTTATTTGTTTTGTTATTAGTTTTTAATTTGTTCGCCAATGTATATATAAACCTTCAAGTAAAGTGTTTTGTTCACAATGATACATCTTAACCATGTCCGATCTGTTTTGAGACAGTTCAAGCTTCTTAGTGAATGCGGTGGTCGCTTGTTGTATCCTGAATTTTGTGATGTGTTATCTTTCCGTATTGTGAGCTGGGGTTCCGGAAAGCGGTTTATGGTCGTACCCGAGGCTAAAAGACTTAATATTGGCGACGAGGGTGGGATCCGAACACACGCGGGAAAATCCCAATGGATTAGCAATCCATTCGGGTTTCCCCGCGTGGGTTCGGATCCCATCCTCGTCGCCAATGTTAAGTCTACAAGTAGACTTGACATGATTTAAATACGTGATTCAAACGGAAATTATTTATTTCTGTAGTTTACGGTTACAATTTTTGAAAAAAAAACGCTTTTCGGAACCCCGGCTCGCAATACGGAAAGATAACATGTCACAAAATCCAGGATACAACATCGCCTAATATGGTGTATCACTAAAACTGGCCAGGGATGTCACCCACCCCACCCCACCCCACCCCACCCCACCCCACCCCAATGCTGGTATTGTTGTGTTTTCAGGTTAATTGCAGACTACAAAGGTGGTTTATAAGCACTCTGTTTCATTAAGGACATTCAAAAACATCCGAGAGAGCAAAAATGCACACACCGCTGTTTCCCCATTTTATCATGCTTCAAAGACCCCATCCATGTCTAATTTTATTTACGTTGGCATATTTCAATCCTTTACGTAGCCCCACTGAAATCTCCCGAATAACCCATAGTGATATGTGGTGTCAATGCGCATGCGCAGCGCATGTTGTTAGGGAGACACGTGTCTCCGTCGTCTAAGTTTCTATTGTGACACGCGATTGCTATGTAATCCAGTGGCCTACAATAGGACGGGAGTATGTTCGGAGTGTTCAATTGAATGCATTGCAGAGATAAATCTAATTGCTCAGTGATTATGGAACTAGGCTCTGTTCGATGTCCGCCAGGGATAACTGTGTTGTGACCTTGGGCAAGGCACTTAATCCCGATTGCCCACGTGGGTGTACGGTCGCCCTGTGTACTAAGGCGTACTCCACGTCGATGGTGCACTTTGTCTTCAACCAATGATAACCCGGCTTGTGTGGAATTTGGGGAGTAAGGCAGTTGCTCGGTGTTACTTGGTGGTTCTCTCCAGATACGCCGGCTTCCTGTAAAACTGTCCGACACGAGGTGATCATAAAGGCTAATCGAACGCCGAACATTCAATGAATTATTTTTAACGATGCCGCTGGAATAAAATGTGTCTATTCTAAGGGAAATAACTCTATGTTGTTGGAAAATATCAATTCCCGTTTGAAGCGTGCGGATGAGAACCAGTTCCTTTCTCAAACCAACTTAAATGCTCACTGACCAGCTTTTCAAAACGATAGGGCTCCTATTTTATTATTTTATAGGCAGTAACGGAATTTTATAACTCATGTGTGTATGCTTGAGGGTGGGTGGGGTGGTGCTGAACGGCAGATGAGGCGTGTTGTGCATTTTGATGAGCAATTCCCACAAAATGTGAAACAAAGTGTTCCCTTGCTGAAAACGCGTTTGCTTGTGAAGGGATGTGATGAGGGACAGGGTGGTGGAGTTTAATTAGACGAAGTGTCCTCACCATATATTCAAAATAATATGCACGTGTGCCTATTGCATTAAAAATTTAGCTTCGAACATCTAATCAAATTTCTACATAAGGCTATAACCGGGAGAACAATTTACCATTTTACAGTAAGAACTCTGTGCCCACACATGGAGCTAATAGAGTCTTTTCTATGTGGGATTATTTATTTACTGGTGTTTAAGGTCACATACTTATGCACAATGGCTAATCGTGACCGTGACAGTTTTACGGGTGGAGGAAGCCGGAGTACCCGGAGAAAACCACCGAGCATCGACGAGCAACTGTCAGCTCCTCAACATTCTAACTCTGTTCAAGTTCCACTCAAGCAAGGTTACAGCTGTTGAAGACATATGCACCACCGACGTGCAGTACAGGACGTCATCGTGCCCCCATGTAGGCAACTGGAATAAAGTGCATTGCCCAAGGACACAACGCGGGTCGTCCTGGGCGGGGATCGAACTCGGGACCTCTAGACTACCACTGAGCTACCGCGCTCCCACTGTGCGAGATACTGGGATTGAAGGTATTTTTGGCGATCTGCAAAAGTGAACACATGAAAGATGAAAAGGTTTTAACCCTTGAACCCGAGAGGGCGCTTTTACGACACAGGAACATGATACGTCACGATTTCATTAAATAGTATGGCTGCCAAGGCTGTACATTGAAAATATTAATTGGTTTACCCCTAAATAATGAATATGGACTCTCCCAAATTGTTGCAATTGAACGGACATGGACGATGCCACCAGTGTTCAAAGGGTTAAGGCTAAATGACAGTTAATAAAACCCAACAGTGGTGCAAAGATTCCTCGAGGTAAGGACAAGGATTTCTGAAGAACCAATTCGTCGGGCAGTTGTCGATTGACACGATGGCCTTGCCTTCATCACTGGATTTCTTGAATAACTAATAACTAAAATTCATTTTTTTGTCTAAAAACATAGCTTATTGCCTCTCATTGGACGAGCCCGTCCCAATCAGGGGTCAGAAGCTATGATTTTGAGACAATAAGTGAAGAAATAATCACATTTGAATAGCGATTTTTTAACCCTTTACCCAACGTAACGGCCAAAACCGGCCAGCGCTATTCTCAAAAATCGACAATCAATTTTCATTATTTTTTCATTTTTTGTCTCAAAAACATAGGTTATGACCCCTCGTTGGAACGAGCTCGTCGAGCTCGTTCCAACGAGGGGTCATAACCTATGTTTTTGAGACAAAAAATGAAAAAAATTAGTTATTCAAGAATTTTTTTTGCAAGTGTCGTCTGCTTTTCATGTTAGGTAAAGGTTTATAATTGCGATGACTGGTTTTCCCGATACGGACTGCTGGAAGTCCTTCTTTGTACTGAACGCGGGGCGACAGAAGGGAATGGGGCATCTGATGTTATACATGCCCACTCCTCCCTATTACCACAAAGATTCTACATGCATACACAATGAGACTGAAATTCTGAGAGAATGCAAATGTATCAAGATTTGAGTACGTGGAGCGTGGGTTACCACTAAACACTCGCTAAGTGAATCTTCCACTCAAACAAAAACACCAAGCAAAGTTTCAGCAAATGGATCTTCGGAATTATCAGAGAAATCGCCAGCTATTGTATGAATAAGAATTCCACTCCACGGGTGTTTTATTGATACTCCTTTCCCCCTATAGAACATTATCTGTAAATATAAACAAATTCACCACCGGTTGTATTTGGCCATTGAACTCCGCATCCGGTCGATTCAGCATATTTGTTCTACTTCAGCTATCTTCCAGACCAAAGAGGGGCATCGCAACGATAACAGACTGCGGTGTAAACCTGATTTGTCCCGATTGTGATAACTAAAGTCCAGACTGACTAATACTGCGACCGTGGGTGCTAGAGGCACTTCAGGGCGGGGGATCAAACCTCGGGAAAATGACATTTACTCGCACAAGCATCCCCGCCTTGACACGCGGAAGCATGCATGTCTCGAAGGCCGGGGGCCTGAGTTGGGGGAGTTTGAGAGGAGGTGTCCCCTCCCACCGGGAGAGGGCACCTCCTCCCAAACACCCCCTACTAAATTTTGAAAGCTTCTAGAACAGATTTGGGGTGTATTTTATCTTTACTTCGTAGAAGGCATGCCTTGATGCAAAATCCAAGCAGTGTTGCCTCCCTTGCCGCGCTCGATACATCGGATACACGTGTACCCAATACATCGAGCGTGGCCAGGGGAGACAACATTGCTTGGTGCCTGGCCTTGATAATGCGGTTGTAATATCAGTCAATCGGGATTATAGTTAACCTTTTACCCAACGTAACGTTAAAAATGGCCAACGCTATTCACAAAAATCACTATTCAATTTTCATTTTTTTTTTCATTTTTAACTCAAAACAAAGAACATGACCCCTCATGGGAACGAGCTCTTTGAACTTGTAACAATGAGAGATCATACATAACGTGGAGAATGTATTATCACTAAATCACCCGCAGAGTGGAGATTCCACCTAAGCAATAATTGCAAATTTGTTACAAAGCATAACAAGCACCAGCAAAGTTTCAGCCAATGGACCTCCGGGTTAAACCCGGAGGTCCATTGGCTGAAACATTGCTTGTGTTTTTAGTCGATATACACAACATTTTAAAGTTATAGTTTGGGTGATAACTCCACTTCACGGGTGATTTAGTTACAACCCAGTCTCCACGTACTGTAAGGTACGTTTCTGACGCAAAAAAATGAAAATATCCAGTTATTCAATTTGTCTGCAAGTGTCGTCTGCCTTTCGTGTTAAGTGAAGGGTTAAAAACCTCGACTCTTCGTTAAAATTTATAAGTGAACAAATAAAACGCACATGTAGTAATCGTAAAGCAGTTTCTCATCTAAAAGACCATTTTTACATAGCGCCATCTTACATCCGGGACTCGATATGCCCCCTCGAAACCAGCCATTCAGACTTGTAACTAAAAATGGCACCCACATCTGCTGTACTGTACTTGGACGCTGCATTGGAATCGTTTGTTTCCACTTTATAAATATTTTTTGTCACTTCTGGCGTTCTTTTGAAACAAAATTCGATTGTGTGCTTGCCTGCCGTTCTTCGAACGAAACATTTTAGCTTTAAAGAAGCCGAAGGTACATTGCAGTTGACGTCGGAACGAACATGAATGATTGTAACACGAAAATGATAAGTATGGAAAATAACATCGCAAAATACACAAATTTCTAACACCAACCATTGTTCTCTTCGGGGATGAGATCAAACGCAGGTTAGGTAAATTGTCGAATGTTAATTGATTAATTATTTATTTATTGGTGTTTAAGGTCACATACTTATGCACAATGGCTAATCGTGACCGTGACAGTTTTACGGGTGGGGGAAGCCGGAGTACCCGGAGAGAACCACCAAGCAACGACAGCTGTCAGCTCTCCAACATCGTAACTCTGAACTCTGCACCGCAGCACAGGCAGGGTTAGATTGGTTGAAGACATGCGCACCATCGACGTGCAGTACGCCTCAGTACACAACGTCATCATGCCCCATGTAGGCAATCGGAGTGAAGTGTCTTGCCCAAGGACACAACGCAGTTGCCGCAGGTGGGATTCGAACCGAGGACCTCTCGGCTTGCAGCCTGCACCTCTACCAACTGAGCCACCGCGCCCCCATGTTAATTGATAAATCGGTGACAAAAAATGAAGTTTTCAATGCCGATCAGCAGGTCAGTGCACGTGTGTGCAATGTTGATAAATAAAGCCGGTTTGTGGGGGCAAATGGAGTCCCGGATGTAAGATGGCGCTATGTAGAAATAGTCTATTAACACGTACAGTACCGGAACTCCCAATTGCACACTCCGGTCTCCCAACAGCCCGAATCGGATAGAACGCCTACATACCTCAATTTGTATGACAATCTTGAGTGTCTGGCACAAGTCCAAGTATCAAATCCATTCTTGTAAGAAAGAACATGATTATACTAGCAAGAGAGAATTTATATCTTAGACTGAAACCCAATTAGACGAAAATGTCCCAATTATTTGGGGACATCTGCACACAATTTTGCCCCTGAGCCCAAAGACCAGTTGGAAGATGGTTGAAGTAGCAGATCAACCCATACGAAAATGTCCAGATTATTGGTGGTGGGGGAGGGGGGGGGGGGGGGTACATTCAAGTCGGAAAATAAGCAATCTGTCATTTTCAGAATGAGGTCCCCCAGAGGGTGAATTTGCTGATGCTATCCCATTCAGTGAGTCAGTTTATCCTCTGGGTACCTCTTTCTGTGTAGGACTCAGATCACGATTCAGACTGAGGTTCACAGAGGGTAAATTTAGTGATGCTACCCTACTGTGCAGGGTAGCACCACTAAATTCACCCTCTGGGGACCACAAACTGCCGATGACATATTCTCCACAGTTACGCTCCTGAGCCCAGAGGCTAGCTCTAGAGGATGGCTGAAGAAGAAGAAATTGTCGCAACCATGACCACACTGTGGTCGTTGCACGCGGCACATGAAAGATAAGAGACTAGAGGGTGGGTACTCGTAAATTTCCGGATATGTAGTATGATAATGAGTGATAAGGGGTGTCGTCATCCATTTCAAAGATATTGACTTCTATCGATGCTCCCTCCCTCACCGTCTCAAAACACATTAGAGACGTTTTAACACCTTCCGTGGCACGTTCGCATTCTCTACCCAGAAATCAAGTAATTGCAGTTTCTGTGGATTAAAAGTTCTCCTATCGAGCCGAACCATGGTAAGTTTGGTACTTTATATGATTTTTTTTCCCAGTTATTCAAGAAACAGCTTTTGCAGCTGTAGTCCTTAAGTTGTATAAGGTAATGGGCTAATAGACAGAACGGCATTCGCGTTCGAACTGTCATTTTTTTTTATCTCACGAGATGGATTTGGGCGGAGGAATAATATTGAACGGGAAGCCGAAGGTTCAATATTATCCCTCCGCCCAAATCGATAGAATGCGGTAAAAAATGACAGTTCGAACATGTATGCTGTTCTGTAATTATGGCGCGCCTACAGTTTACTAAAAAAGTATTAAAAACACAAATTATTGCCAAAAATAACCAAAACGTAAAAAAAAACAGTTAAATAGTCCCCGCACGTGATCCGTATTGTTAAAAAAAAAATATTGTTGGCTTCGGTTTTTGCAGAAAAAGCGTGTATTTTAAGAAACAAGAAGCATAGGCATGCAATAAAATGTATATCTGAAAAAGCTTTGTCTTCCCGTTTATAAGGCCTAAAAAGGTTAAAAATCTCTTTGTCAGGCCCTCCCGCATGGTCATTTTGGCAGCCGCGTGCTCTCTTTTTTGTAACCAATGCAAACTTAAAAAAATAATAATTAAATGGTTTATGTCTGATATTTTACCCAAGTTAATTTATTTATTTATTGGTGTTTAAGGTTACATACTTTTGCACAATGGCTAATCATGACCACAACATGAGTAACAACTCAAGACCAGGGGTGAGTGTTAATAAGTTCATGTTGACCATTTTAGAGAGGGTTTGCACCTACCAAGCACTGGTGACTGGGTCCTATTTTACCAGTAAAACAGAGCCTGTTTACCGCAGTGAACAGGCACTGGTTCACTTCCCGGGGGTTCGTGGGGAACCCAAGTTAATAAAATTGATAAATTATTCCCTTTCGTGCAACAAGGCTTTGCAATGCTTCAACACTGCAAAGCCTTCTTGCAATCAAGGGACGAAATACGCCACCACCCATACTATTCTGTAGATTATGAGGCCTATACTATTCTGTAGTTTATAAAGCAAATCAGGAACATGAACTTTTGATGGCAAAGAAATAATTACAAAAAAATAAAATAAAATAAAATAAAAAACCACCTGCTCACATGCAATTTTACAAAAAAAAAATGGCCTGCAAAACAGATCTACCTTGTGGAGCCTAACTGGCAGGTATTTCACCCTTTACACAACGTAACGGCCACATACGCCCAGCGCTATTCATGAAAATCTTCATTCAAATTTTATTATCTTTTCATATTTTTGTCTCAAAAACATAGCTTGTGACCCCTCGTTGGAACGAGCTCGCTCCAATGAGGGGGTCATAAACTATGTTTTTGAGTAAAAAATGAAAATGTTCAGTCATACAATAAATGATTTTGTGAGTGTCGTCTGCTGTTCAGGTTGGGTAAAATGTGGATAGGTGTTGATGTTCTTCAAATAATAAATGGGTGCAAGGTGCATCAACCCCCAAACTCTTGTAATGTGTACAACCAATCGAAACTAGGGTGGTAAGGTCATAAGTTAATTTTTGGTTTGTGTATGTGGGGGGTGGGGATGGGGAGATGTGTCCTTACACAGGACAAATCACACTAAAACTTAACTTTGGCCTATATGTTCAAAACTGGACTTGACAGAGCCCGACATAATAGGAGCACAGAAGGCCTGAAACTTCTCCCCCGGAGTTTCTCACCCGGGAAAATACTATTTTGTATGTTTTTCTATGTGCCATTCAGGATTTAGGCGAGCAGGAGAGACAAGGAGTATAACTTCCTCGTCGGAATGGTCCAGGGACGCAATCACGGAAAATTTTTAGATCCCTAAAATTATAAGGACATTCTATTTATTTATTTATTTATTTATTTATTTATTTATTTATTTATTTATTTATTTATTTATTATTTATTTATTTATTTATTTATTTAATTTGTGTTTAAATTCACATATTTCTGCACAATGGCCAATCGCGACCGCAACACGGAGATAAAGTAAAGTCCAGCCAATCATTTATACCCATGTTGCCCCTTTTACCCCCGGCATTGATGGTCGGGTCTTATTTTACTAGATAAGCAGATCGTGTTTACCGCAGTGAACGAGCACCGCTTCACTTTCTGGGATTCTTACGAGGAGAATATTGGCCCATTGCAACTTTTATATCACATAGAGCCCTAAAATGGGCCCTTAGGCTATACATGTTGCTTCTATAGGGCTATAAAATATTTTCTCGGAGAAGAGGGGGGGATAGTCCTACTTAGGACCCTCCGTTCGTTATCTCCATCCCCCCCACTCCACTGAAGGGAAGTAGGAGGAGTGGTAACGAACGAAAGTTCCTAGGTATGACTAGCCCCCCCCCCCCCCCCCCACAACGCCCTTCCAAATATAATGTTTGGCCACTACGACTGGTTAGGACACCCCATAATAGAATCCTGACTACACGCCTAGTGTCAACTATTTCTCCACCCTGACTGATCCGCCCATGCTTAGGGCTGGCATAGTTATTTATTATTTATTTATTTATTTAATGGTGTTTAAGGTAGCATACTTATGCAGAATGGCTAATCATGACCGTGACAGTTTTACGTGTGGAGGAAGCCGGAGTACCCAGAGAGAACCACCGAGCAAGGTAGCATACTTATGCAAAATGGCTAATCATGACCGTGACAGTTTTACGTGTGGAGGAAGTCGGAGTACCCGGAGAGAACCACCGAGCAACGACGAGCAGCTGCCAGCTCCCCAACTTCTCACTGCAGCACAGGCATGGTTAAATTGGTTGAAAACATGCGCACCATCGACGTGTAGTGCGTAGTGCACAGCGCCATGTGGACAACCGGGGTTAAGTGCCTTGCCCAAGGACACAACGCTTGAGTCCGAATCGATCGCTCAGACGGCCACCCATCCGAGGACTAAGCGGGCTCGACGTTGCTTAACTTCGGTGATCTGATGAGAACCGGTTACCACAACGCCACCGCCGCCCCCCCCCCCCCCCCCCCCGACTGGCATAGTTACGCCCTTGCACGCAGGAGACGACATCCACTTTGAATGGCAAGGCAGAAGGAGACGACATCCACTTTGAATGGTTAAGGGTTACGACAGAAAATCTCATCATTTTTTGTCATATTGAAGAAAGCTGTAGCTTTTCAATCTAAGACCTTGCAAGGATTGAATTTGCGTTACAAAATATCACGTCTCTAACGTTAATGGAATGAATTTGAAACTGCCTATTTTAGGGATTAATGGCTTTATTAGTCTGAAATCTCGGAAGGATGATGATGACGAGTGGCGAACAGTTATTAATGTTCCATCAATATAAAAGTCACTCAGTGAAGTAATCCTCTGAACGGATAATTAGTTTTTAACACTTTGTATTCCACTGCAAGCGCTTCATATATCGTTGAACATGTCTGCATTTTTCGAAAGCAGTAATTTTGTGCAGGTTTTGTCGTGCCAGACAGGGACAGCATATCCATGTTGCCCATTTTAGAGGACTTCCACCCCAAGCATTGGTGACTGGGATCAATTTCACCAGTAAAACAGAGAATTGTTTACGAGTGTAAATGATGTTCTCGCCAGATGTGCATCACTTAACCATTATGAACAGTAGATCGTGGTTCACCGAAAGAGCAGTGCATTGGTCTGGACCGTAACTTTCCCAAAATATTGGATGAATTCCCCAGAGGCAGCGGAACCGGGGGTGGGGGCTGGGGGGGCTTCAGCCCCTCCACCTTTTTTGCCGGGCCATGTTTTTGTATGCATATATTTTAACACAACCAATGACTGGTGAAACAAGGGGCGGGTCCAGAGCCTCCCCCATATTTTCGCCAGCTATGTTTCTCTCGTACTGGTTCAATTTCGATGGATTTCGGATTAATTTTTTGCAGTAAGTGGCAACAAACGGTAAAATGTATACAGTCTGTTAATAAATCGGTTAACTGAAATAGATCGTACTCTTACAGACATACCAGTACCAAATCCACCCCAGACAAGATAATCCACAGACAGTATAATTGCTGTGGACGTCTGGTAAAGCATACAGGTGAGGTCTATTTATCAGCTTTGGTCGTTACGACCAAAGCTGATAAATAGACCTCACCTGTATGCTTTACCAACGTAAACGCTCTCAAAGTGTGAAACCTTTCAAATACATCTCCTGAAAAATCTCAAAATATCCACTCAGATGCATGGTAATGGGGGTTTTGGGACACTAGAATTTAAAATTTTCATACCGACAACCATCCATCGCCCGATCCAGTCCCCTACTTTGAAAATCGTTCCGCCGCCCCTGTTCCCAGCGACTTGATGAAATTACTCGACAGACATTATATAAAATCGTGCGAATCCGGTCATTATTTTTCTGTAGCTTGATGACATCTATTTTGTCTGGACGCTTGAGAGGATGGCATTGTTGTATGTATGTCCTAGAGATTTGGTCTCATCATGTATGTGGCCTTTACCCAACAGTGCGAGCGCAATATGAGAAGAAAGAAAAAACGATTGGCTAGGATTTACAATAATATGTGTCTGGAAATCACACGTCAATTACAGTTATATTGACGGACGTGACAACCCTTGCTTATTCCCAGTACCTTATTCGACATTCGCTGTTAACCGATGACAATCCTTACTTATTCTCAGTTCCTTATTCGAGATTTGTTATTAACCGACCAATTTTATCTGTTGACAATGAATGTCTAACAAGGAACCGGGGGTAAGTAACGGTTATCACGTCGTTCATATTACATTGGGCAATTGTATCATGTTTCCTGGTCGATCGTTGTCAGTACAATGCCCAACAATTGCGCGACGATGTGCCTGTCTGAGAAAATATTGTAAGGGTGACACGCCCCCCCCCCCCCCCTTCACGGCCATAGAATTGGTCCTGATATCACCCTTCCCGTACTCACTCCCTCACTATTCCCCACACTCAACACAGTCGAGTAAATGGTATTTACTCGCTCTAGCAACCCCGTCATGACATGCCGAATCCGAAGGTCCGAGACTGGAGAGTTTGAGAGGATGCACCTCCTCCCAAACTCCCCCAACTCTCTGTGGAAATTTGAAAGCAACCAGAACGGATTTGGGGTATATTTTAGATTTACTTCGAGAATAAATCCTTGAAAAAAATGAGTGACGAACCTGGGAAGGATATTGTCTGCCTCCTCCAGCCCCACACCCTAGTCCGAAGGCAGGGAGGGCAGCTGCCTCTGCCTCCATTCTTTCGGCGTCCCAGGAAGTTGGAACATGGAGTTTGAAACAGTAGGCTATACACTACTAAAATAGGTTCCAAAAATTTTTTGTTTCTCTATGTTCCAAGAAGGGAATGACACAAATCGTATCCCCCTTTGTCGTGTGTCATGGCTGACAATTTTCGTTGTTGGAAGAGATTTACAGGAAAGTTAGCTCCCCATAATTTCCTAAATCTGTCCGTAAATTTAACACTATGAATACAGAAATTTCATATAAAAATTGAAATTTCGAAAATGTTAGCGAATTTGTATCATCGATGTCTGTATCATTTCGCTAAATTCAGGCATTTTCCTGTTAAGTAGAATAAAAATACAAAAGCTGGCTTTAACCCTTTACAATTATTTATTTATTTATTTATTTATTTATTTATTTATTTATTTATTTATTTATTTATTTATTTATTTATTTACTTATTGGTGTTTAAGATCATATACTTATGCACAATGGCTAATCATGACCGTGACAGGTTTACGGGTGGAGGAAGTCGGAGTACCCGGAGAGAACCACCGAGCAACGACGAGCAGCCGCCAGCTCCCCAACATCGTAACTCCGCACTGCAGCACAGGCAGGGTTAGATTGGTTGAAGACATGCGTACCATCGACGTGCAGTACACCTTAGTATACGGCGTCATTGTGTCCCCAAGTAGACAATCGGGGATTCAAAATTCTTGAATAACTAATTTTTTTCATTTTTTGTCTCAAAAACATAGGTTATGACCCCTAATTGGAACGAGCTCGATGAGCTCGTTCCAAAGAGGGGTCATAACCTATGTTTTTGAGACAAAAAATGAAAAAATAATGAAAATTAATTAGCGATTTTTGTGAATAGCGCTGGCTGATTTTTTTATTGTTATTTGGACAAAGGGTATTAGTATAGTATTCTCTGTTGAAACACATTTAAAAATAAGAAAACAGCGTTTTCAGCACCTTTTGATGTTCTGTAACTTTGATACTGTTCATGAACATATAATACAGACACTGTCCTCTTCATTAATATAAAAGTCTACAAGGTGATCGAAAGGAATGGTTTTGAGCGCCGAAGGCGCGCAGGGACGATATGGGGAACAAGCCCCTTTCGACCCTCGGTGACTGTAGATGATTTTGATTGTCTGGGCGTGGCAAAGGAGGAATGTAGAAGGAAGCAGCTTATCCTCTTCTATGTTTTTTGCGGGACTTCTTCTTTGGAGGTGGTTGTGATGGAGAAGAGTTTGTAGAATCTTGTGGTGGTTGTGGTGGAGATGAGTTTGTCGGGTCTTGCTGGTT
Source organism: Pictodentalium vernedei (assembly GCA_031216915.1). Classification (NCBI taxonomy): domain Eukaryota; kingdom Metazoa; phylum Mollusca; class Scaphopoda; order Dentaliida; family Dentaliidae; genus Pictodentalium; species Pictodentalium vernedei. The sequence continues at coordinate 410,780,740 of CM062291.1, read as the reverse complement.
TCTTTTGTTAATGAGTTCTTTGGCCATTCTGGAGATTTCATCCGAGCGCTTATCACCATCTTTGCATTTTTCCTGGAGCTGATTACACTGCGCCCTCAGTTCCCTTGCTTCTGTTATCAGTGCGGCCAGTGTTGGTTGGTTGGCAGAGTCTCCCTTGCCCGGGCTGTCCGGAAGCGAAGGAAGAGGGGAGTGAGGGGTGGGAGGCGGTGAAAAAACAACTTCCAGTTCCTCCTCAATCTCCACTGGATGTTCCTCATCCAACTGTACCGGCTCAGGAGCCGGCAGTTGATTGGGTGTACCAGTGGGACTAGGAGGGAAACTGGCGGCTGCCTCCAGAGCCTCCACCCCCTCACTCAACTCTTTCTTCCGGAAGGCCTCCAAGCGCCGGACGTCCCTGCGCTTGGTCGATGGGCTCTTCTTCTTTTTCTTGTGTCTCTTTTCAGGGCCTCCGTGCCCCTTCGGGTGAGGACCAGCGGGAGAGGGGATCCTCTCTCCAAAGGTACTACCTCTCCCCGAAGAGGTTGGTGTTGTTGTTGTTGGCTTCTCAATTTCAAACTCCACTTTCAGGTGGACGCTCAAGCCTATTTCCTGGATAGTCCAGGAGACAGGGCATGAGACGCCCAGAGCTGAAATGGCTTTCACTAGTCTATCGGGTAGTTCCATGGCTATCTAGGTGTTGTTCACGCTCTGAAGTCAGATATGTGAATGGTGATGATGAAGTCAATGTTATGTCTACAAGGTGAGATTTTCTAATTATTTTCCTGGTAAGCGTAAAAACTTGCAAATTGCTGTACAAACAAGTTCGCTAAACAAAGAGGAAAAGTGGGCTCTTACCTAATGTTCGTAGGTGTGATACTGATAGATTTTCTAATTAACGGATTATCTGTGAAGTGGCTGCTTCTCTAATTAACTTGCGATAAAAAGCCGAGTTTCCTTTTCTAACTTTCAATAAACGAAAACAACAGACAGCTCCAAGAGCTGTCTGTTGTTTTCATTTATTAAAAGTAATAAACGGAAACTTGGCTTTATTTTCTACTGATTTTATAGGTTTTTCTCAATAATTACTTGCATCGTAGTTGGACTTTCCTCGCTCTTCTACCAATTTCAAGGGTGATAATTTTATATCGAAAGTCGATTTTCTTGACGATATAGGGATGTACACAATATAGGCATCACGGAACTAAATATTTGAATTAGCGTTGTCCGCCTTGAAATGTTGCACTCGGAAGTGATGCAATCTCTAAAATTCTATTGACATCTTGCATTACTGTTGAATATGCCTGATAAAAAGGGTGATTTGATGACTTTTGGACCTAAAAAATACAATTTACTTTTTGTGTGTTTTTGTATGGAATTCCCTGAAAAACTGATATGTGCACGTGACCGGCACTTCCCTTCGTGTCGGTTTTTCTCTCTTATTTGTTGCCTGACCCCCTGTTTTCGGGTCAGAACAATTTGTTTGAAGGGCCAAACATGACAAAGATATTTTAATGCCAAAATAAAAGTGATTCGATCATTTTTTTTTCGCCTGAATGTTATAATGATCGTCTATGGGAAAATATTGAGTTCCGTGATACCTCAGATGGTTTACCGGGTGAGCATTAGTTTATAATTAATCGTCTTAAAACCCGCATATTTCATCATTTAATTAAGGTAATGAACATATTCAACCAACACAATTCATAATACAGTGGAGCCCACTTAATTGGATATCTCTTAATTGTATATCCCTGTTAATTGAATATAATTTTCAAACACAAAACCATTTACCATACCTTCAGTACAAATTTGATCTGTATATAATTTTTTGTAATATGTTGAAAAAGTTACTGTGACACGCACCAAATTCCCCTTATTTATCAACCTTTTTGGCCTCACCACATCCAATACAGGCATTTATTCTATTATATCTTGTTTGACAGAGCTCTATGAGCTCTGTCAAATAAGATATAATAGAATAAATGCTCAGTTTACCTCCAGAACACAGGAAACTGACCAAATCCCTGTTAATTGTATTTCACTGGCAAAATGGATATTCAATTAAGAGGATTCTACTGTACTTTATGACCCCGCGAGCCTTCTCCAATGAGGAGTCTCAAGCTATGTTTTGGATCAAAACAACGCAACATTTATTCACGATTTTTTGAACCCCGCATATCGAGTCGTGTGTGTGTCGGTGGGCGGGGGAGGGGGGGGGGGGGAGTATGCTGGAATCATCTTGTCCGTCCGTCTGTCCGTCCGTAGGCATAAGTTTGTCCGGATATTTCTTCGATGTTTATATGCCAATCCCATTGACACTTGGTATGTATGTTCACCACCATGGGAACCAGTGTACCTGCGATTATAGTTTCGGTCGGACTATTTTCGCCATACTTATGCCCCTCTTCGACTTAGAATAATTTGCCACTAGGCAAGGGGGGGGGGGGCACTAAAAAATTTTATTCGGCTCCTTTTTACAAACACCCACCCACTACGTGCAAATTTTCTACTACCGTTCTCAGACACCCACCCCACTCTCCCATTAAAATCTAAAATAAGCTTATAAACTTAGTAGGCACAACTGTCTTTAGGGGGTTTTCATAATGTTCTTAAACTGGTACTACCAATTTAAACCTCTGTGGGCTGCTGTGGGCCCCAATCTACAAATGACAAGTTGTTCATTATCAGGCTTGGCCAGAGCAGGTGTACATATAGGAACAAATTTTCATTTGAATTGTTCCCAAAATATTGTCTGCACATTTTCTACATTTCGAACAAGACACCCACCCCCTACTAACATGTGACATTTTCCCAGTTTAAGCCCAATATTCTCACATATAAAGCCTCCTGATGTATTTATGTTAAGAGTGTGATGTACAACATCATCTTTAAGGTTTGAAACACAAATGGTGGTATGCATATATTAGCTGATATATTGATATATTTTTAAAAAAATCAAAATATTGCACAAGTTGGAAATGCACATTTTTGGCGCACTCAAGAGACCCACCCACCCCCACGTCACGTCTTGCAAATTTTTGGTGGCCTCCCCCTGCACTAGTCCAAAATTTTGTGTGGAGATTTTCTCTGACGTTTATAGGCCAATCTCGACGAAACTTGACACGCTATTGATGGTTATTCTTGCTCGAGATAAAAAATGGTGATGGGAATGTAACAAAATAGTTTTCATTACACATCATTTATTTATCTATTATTACCACTTTCTAACGATGAGCATAAAGTTTAGAAAAAGGGAAAAAATGACTTAAAATGGTTTAGAGCACATGTCAGTGTACAAGTTGGTAGAGCACGCTGTATAAACAGAACGTCACGGTGTGTGAATGCGTTCGTCAAAACGGCACGAGTCCCAGCGCGGAAGGATAGAACGAAAGGCGCATCCTCGAGGTCTATCCTTCCGCGATGGGATGGACACTGTATTGACGAACGCATTCACACACCGTGGCGCTCTGTGTTTATTACGCGCCCCATGATATACAATCCATTAAAAAATTCAAACACCACACACAAAATTTCAAACTTTAAAAGTCTGTGTTATTTTTCCAATTGACATTCGATTTATCCGCTGCCACCACAACTTTCGAATTGATCTGGGTCAGAATCTGACATTTCGATCGGCCGATTACGAAAATGGGCGGAGTTTAGTTCTTTTGATGGACCCATGACATCAAGTGGAAAAATAGTCCATCAACGGAAATCCGCATGAAACACGTGTTCGTTATATAGAAATGGGGAGGGGGTAAGTAATAGCCGCACAATAAAACCTGGTATTTGTCCCTCAGTTTTGGCAACGTCACACTCGGTTATATGACAATTGTTTTTTTAATATAGCCTTCCAACAATACCCAAAATATCGTCGCGTGTTAGAGACACACCAGGCAGCAACGATCGGCTGAACTATCTTCTCACCAAAGAACTATTTTGAACATATTTTCAGCTGTTTGATTGTTCGATTTGTTCCCATGTCGTTGGATGTGTGACCATAATATCAAATTCCAAAACGATAGTGACAGAACTTGCGTGACCAAAAGCGTTTGCTACTTAGAACGAGGATTCTTCTGTCACTATCCAATCTATAACCATTAAAGCTCCAATATTGATTAAGTGTTTGACAGATGGGTTGCAATTTATGCAGAAGCAACACACGGTTGGCGGTAATAAAGCGAAACCCAGCTGTCGAGAACAGACGGATAAAGCAATATTCGCTTCTAACTTTCTGCAACGTACGTTTTCCCTTGATATGCGTTTTACAATTCAGAAATACACTCTGAATCGCCAGTTATAGTCTATTTTGTGGGCAATTATGACAGACTCGGCGTTTTTGAATACGACGTTTGCTAGACAAGTGACGCGATTGTTTACTTGTTCAAGTCGCTACATGTGATAAGTATTCTCGCTAGAGGGAGCCGTAACAAAGAGTAGACAGTGTTAAGGATTATAAGCATATACCAGTATAAATGTTAAAAGTGAGATTGAAAGACTGGCGTGACAATCGTTACTTATTCCCAGTTCCTTATTCGACATTCGTTATCAACCGATTTTATCGGTTGATAACGAATGTCGAATAAGGAACTGGGAATAAGTAAGTAATGATTGTCATGTTCCCGATTGAAAGAAGGGAACTTGTTTGGAACGTTTTTCTACGACTTCGATTTCCCTCCTCTGATAGTATTTTCATTTAAACATGCCATATAACACCTGTCCTTTACGAATTGCATTGGCTGCCAGTTTGCTAGAGAACCCAATACAAACTGTTTCTACTGGTCTTCAAGTGCCTTCCTTGGCCTTACACAATCTTACCTCTCTGAACGTCTGGATTGGTATGAACCTGCCAGAACTCCAAGGTCTAGCAATGAAATTTTGCTTTCACAGCCAAGGGCGGAACTGAATACTGCAGGCAACAGAGCATCCTTCGTGGCGGCTCCCTCTCTGTAGAACTCGCTCCCCAAAAGTATAAATAAGCGTTCAGACCCTGAGTTCATTTACGAAACGAGTTAAAACACATCTCTAACAACAGGTGTTACGACCCGTAATGTAATAAATGCCCATAATGTAATACCTACCCATAATGTAATACAAAAACGACCCATAATGTAATACGAACCCATAATGTAATAAAAAACGACCCATAATGTAATAAATGTAATAACGTGTAATAAATGTTAGGTACCCATAATGTAATAAAATTTTTAAAAAATTAGATACAAATTACACTTTTCCAGGCCCGTAATGTAATAAAATTCTAAGTTTGATTTTTGTTTCTCTTTACTCCAGCAACACGTTCGGCTACTTATGACACATCCTACGCCTTCATCAATGCTGCCAATGGCCCCTATGCCGTACACAGCCAACATGTGTGGGTGTGTTGGGATTATGATGGAGAGTATTCCGGGACCTGGGGCGGGTATACTCTGCTCTGAGTGGCAGGCATTATCCCTCTTCTATTTGTACCACCCGCGCAAACGTTTTCTTCAATAGCCTCTACTGCCCTGCCACAACCATATAGGTCTACCTTGCCAGACATTCAGTAATTTTGATTCCAGGATGGTCATTTATGACTGCAATCATCATATTCGACCGGCTGTTCACTTGCACAAAAGCAATGTGGGTAGCAGGTTCCTACTGTTAATAAATGCAAGTAACTCTGGCCAAAGTTGCTGGGGCAAAGGGTGGAGTGGGTGCCGTGGGATTTGGGTGCACCAAGACTGGATAGTGGCGGGGGGGGGGGGGGGGGGGGTAGTGTGGGATACAAGGAAAAGATGGAACAGAAGCAAGACGTTGAGTCAAGCGGCGCAGAGGAATATCGGGAGGCGATATGGTAGGTGTACTGGTATTAGGATAGGGGATATCCTATAGCTCGATGGGATTTGGATTAGGCTACTTTCCTCCAAATTAAGCGTACGATCTATCCTCTGTCTCTCCAGTTTTCACTACCTGAACAAATTAGTCATTTCCCTGTACTGTACTACTATAAGTTTATGTCACACCCACCGCACCTGGAAACCAATGAGCCCGATCCCAGGATGACACTTAATAACGACCACATCATATTCCCGATCCTGTGATAACATGTGTCAAGTAATATTATTAGTCCACCACACGGCCTTCCACTTAAACTACCTACAGTCATGGCAGTTCCTGGCGGTTGGCAGGGACTTCCTGCCAACCGTCTACTCTATCACATCGACCATTCGCGTGTTCATCTCCGCTAATGTGCCATCTTCTCCTAAGTTACACTCAAACAACATACATAGCTAGACACGAGGAGTAACATGGGCGTATCCGTTTGACCGGGTGTGTGACCTTGACCATCAAACCGGAAACCTTGAACCTGTGTATCGGCTCCTGCTGGGGGATTGTCCTGAAACTTGGTGTGTGGTTCGGGCGCCCAACAATTTCGCCACACCCGATGCCCGTCATGTGTGACCTTGATATTCAAACCGTTGACCTTGAACCTGTATCTCGGTTCATGCTGGGCCGATTTTCGTGAAACTTGGTATGTGGGAGTAGTTCAGGACGCTCAATATATATATATATATAGAGAGAGAGAGAGAGAGAGCCCCGAACTACCCCCACATACCAAGTTTCACGCAAATCGGCCCAACATGAGCCGAGATATAGGTTCAAGGTCAACGGTGTGAATATCAATCAAGGTCACACATGACGGGCATTGGGTGTGGCAAAATTGTTGGGCGCCCGAACCACACACCATGTTTCATAAAAATCGGCCCATACACAGGTTCAAGGTCACCGGATTGATGGTCAAGATCACACCTCACGGTCAAACGGATATGCTCATGTTACACCTGGTGTTTAGCTACGTATGTTGTTTGAGTGTAGCCTAGGAGAAGATGGCACAATAGCGGGGATGAACACGCGAATAGTCGATGTGATAGAGTATGCGGTTGGCAGGAAGTTCCTGCCAACCGCCAGGAACTGTCAGGAAATGTAGGTGGTTTAAGTGGTAGTCCCCACAGCTCAGAAAAAGCTGTGGAATGCTTTTCCAATCAACATAATCCCAAGAACCACCAAAACTACTCTCTGTTATAGATCTGCATTCGTCCTGTGCATACTATGAGTGATGCCACACCACTGGTGAAATGTATTTGAGAATGCAATCCCCTGAGCTCAATACAAAGAGGCTGCTTTGTACAATCAAGTAATGTGCACATTAACTCGACTCAGTTGCTGGTCACAGCCACAGGTGAACATGACATACTCTTAACCAATCTTCTCGCAAAGGTGGCCTGCGTGGATGATAGCAGTCTACAAGGCATTTAACTTGCTTCGGTTCATATCAATTGAGGGTGTTCAATCTGTGGTGTGTTGAGGTTTTAGAAAAATAACACTGAGAGGAGTTGAAACCATTTCACTCAGGGCTGTCACTATTGAAACTGATACAATTTTTATTGAAAATGTAAGGTCTTTCTTGCATGTGCGAAGTGCAAACTATTTGACTGGAAAGCATTTGATAATATTACTTGACACATGTGATCACAGGACCGGGAATATGATGTGGTCGTTATTAAGAGTGGTCCTGGGCTCGGGCTCATTGGTTTCAAGGTGCGGAGGGTGCGACATGAACTTATAGTAGTACATTACTAATTTGTTTAGGTAGTGAAAATTGGAGTGACAGAGGATAGACTGTACGCTTAATTTGGAGCAAAGTAGCCTAATCCAAATCCCATCGAGCTATAGGATATCCCCCATTCCAATACCAGTACACTCACCATATCGCCTCCCGATATTCCTCTGCGCCGGTTGACTTAACGTCTTGCTTCTGTTCTATCTTTTCCTTGTATCCCACACTATACGCCCCCCCCCCACTATCCGGTTATTGTGCACCCAAACCCCACTGCACCCCACTACACCCTCTGCCTCAGCAACTTTGGCCAGAATTGCTTGCACTTATTAACAGTATAGGAACCTGCTACCCGCATTGCTTTTATGCAAGTGAACAGCCGGTCGAATATGATGATTGCAGTTATAAATGACCATCCTGGAATCAAAATTATTGAATGTCTTGTAATGTAGACCTATATGATTGTGGCAGGGCAGTAGAGGCTATCGAGGAAGTCGTTTGCGTGGGTGGTACACATGGAAGAGGGATAATGCCTGTCACTCATAGCAGAATATACCCGCCCCAGGTCCCGGAATACTCTCTATCGTAATCCCAACACACCCACACATGTTGGCTGTGTACGGCATAGGGGCCATTGGCAGCATTGATGAAGGCGCAGGATGTGTCATAAGTAGCCGAACGCACTGCTGGAGTAAAGAGAAAAATCAAGCTTAGAATTTTATTACATTACGGGCCTGGAAAAGTGTAATTTGTATCTAATTTTTTAAAATTTTTATTACATTATGGGTACCTAACATTTATTACACGTTATTACATTTATTACATTATGGGTCGTTTTTTATTACATTATGGGTCGTTTTTGTATATTACATCATGGGCATTTATTACATTACGGGTCGTAACAACAGGCATTTCTATCAGCAACTGTAAAACCAAAGAACATTTTTGTGGATTTTAGGCATAAAAATTATTATTATTATTATTATTATTATTATTATTATTATTATTATTATTATTTCTACAGGAGGCTATTTTGATTGCAAAAGCGGGCTTCTCTCTCGATCAGCTCGCGATCCGGTCTCAACACATTTACACCAATGTGTCGAAATTTCATTAACAAAATGCTGTAAAATCAAAAATCAAGGCCGAATCAAGACAACTGAAATATGCATATGATATTCCGTGTTTTAGCATTCATTTTGACCTGTGAGATTCATCCGTGCCGTGGGGAAGAGCGGACAGAACATTTCAACCAGATCGCGACCCAGACTCGATACGATATAAGCGTAGAACACGTGTATTATTATTATTATTATTATTATTATTATTATTATTATTATTATTATTATTATTATTATTATTATTTATTGTTGCTTAACGTCATATCAGCAGCTAAGGCTATATCGTGGCGAAAAAACGTTAAAAACAAAATATGCCAATAATGAAATTACAAGATGGAATAAAAAAACCCCATAAAATAGTTATAATAAAAATGACAAAGATAGCTTGGAATGAACAATAGTAGTAATGAGAGTGATGAAACAAGAAATATGAATACCTTATAAATCAACCTATTGAGGTTAAGACTTGAGTCTAGTTTAAAAGAATAAAAATAATTTAAAATTTGCCAAAAATGTTCATTGCTTTCAGATATGAGAGAATCTTGTGCGGGCTTATGTGATAAAAGAGATCTCTTAGAGATCCTACATTGAAGTATTGTCCTCCTCTAACATGATTAAAATTAGTACAATGTAAAATAATGTGCTCCACGGACAACACCTGCTGGCATGGAACACACTCTGGTCGCACAGTACCTTCTAACAAAAAGGAATATGTAAGTCGTGTGAGACCAATATGACACCGTGTCAAAACTACGAGATCATTTCTACAAAGGTTACTTGACGGGTAGTGATCAGAAATTGTTGGTCGGAAGCGATGGAGCTTGTTATTTGTCGCTCCATGCCAATCCGCCTGCCATACAGATTTGATGTAGTTACTGATATGTAGTTTGAAGTCACTGAAAGGGATGTTAAAATCAGTGAGTGGCTTGGTTAAAGCCTGTTTTGCTACACAATCTGCTCTGGTGTTACCAGCGATACCTACATGTCCGGGTAACCAGCAAAACACGACATCATATTGGTCAGACATGAGAGTTGTTAGCTTCTCACGAAGTTCCAAAATGAGAAGGCTATTCAACTTGGGGTTGAGTAAAGCAAGTAAAGAGGAAAGAGAGTAAATAATCGACTTCTTTTCCTGTATACTCTCGATGAGTTCAAGTGCGACTTGCAAAGCTTTAACTTCAGCTGTGAAAATAGAACTCTAATTGGGTATTCTGACTGAAGTGGTCTGATCGCCGGTAACAGCAGCTGATGATACTTTATCACCCACCAACTGTAGATCCATCTGTATAGATCCTTGTATATGTACTATACTTGACTTTATTTCGGCATATTTTTGTTTAAAATGTAAATAATCTGTGTCAGACTTTTTGGTAGAAGCAAGGTCCAAAACAACAGCAGGTGTTTTAAGATGCCATGGTGGAACATGTGGCTTACGGTTCTCTTTTATTGATGTAGATTCAATCGATAAGGATGCCATATAAGACTTTATTCGAATTCCAAAAGGAGAAATTTGTTTCTGGTGTCTGTTGAAAAATTCAATATTTTCCGGGTCCGAAACACAATTATAAGCAGGATTTGATTGATTAGCTAACAGTTTAGTTGCATATTGGAGAGACAGTTTAATTCTGCGCTTCTCAAGAGAAGACTCCTCTGCTTCAACAAGCATCGAATCTCTTGGTGGTGTTCGAAAAGCCCCTCAACTAATTCTAATACCACTATTATGAATTGCATCAAGTGGTTTGAGATATGATGTCCTTGCAGAACCATAAACTATACAACCGTAATCTAATTTTGATCGAACAAGTATCTATACATATGGGGCAACGTTTTTTGGTCAGCGCCCCAATCAGTGCTACCAACGACCTTTAGGAGGTCTCTTACATTTAACGGTTAGTTGTTTTATGTGAGAAGTGAACTTCAGTTTGTTGTCAAACAGCAAACCTAAGAATTTCACTTCTCTAACAACTTTAATAGAATTCCTATCGATTTTTAACTCCGGATCGAGCTGATGTTTCCAAAGTTTACAAAAATGAACACAATTTGTTTTTGGCTTTGAAAACTTAAAACCATTTTCTGTAGCCCATTTTTTGGATTCTATTTAAACACAGCTGAAGTTTCTGCTCTATAGCATTCATGTTTTTGCTGCTATAAAAGATTAAAAAGTAATCGACATACAATGAAGAATCTACCACATTCTCAATTGCATCGATGATGTATTAATTTTAACCGAAAAAAGGGTAACTGATGAAATACTACCCTGAGGAACCCCCAATTTCTTCTCGTGAGGGTCAGATAACGTTGACCCAACACGAACCTGAAATTAGCGGTTCTTTAAAACATTTTCAATAAAAAGGGGTATACGTCCTCTCAACCCCATGTTAACAAGATCTTTTAAAATCCCATACGTCCACGTTGTATCATATGTCTTCTCCAGATCAAAGAAGATCTGGCGAAGACGTTTCCACTCAACGTTTCAAGTCCATTGAAATGATCCACAGTACTTCTCTGGTTTCTGAAACCACACTGAACATTCGCAAGTAGATTGTTCGATTCCAGAAACCAGACGAGTCGATCATTGAGCATCCTTTCCATGGTTTTACACAGACAACTTGTTAAGACGATAGGTCTGTAATTACTTGGATTGCTGTGATCTTTATCAGGCGTAGGAATGGGAATAATTGTAGCTTTTCGCCAGAAAGGTGGTAACTGGCCAGTCACCCATATGTAATTAAAATGGACAATTAAAGTTCAAGTGACGATTGCGGTAGATGGTTTTAAATGTTGCAATATATTTCATCGGGTCCAGTGGCAGTAACCTTTGCTCTATGCAAAGAATTATTTAACTCTTCCATAGAGAAAGGTTCATTGTAATCCTCTAAATTGTTGGAGTTAAATTTAATCTTTTGTTTTTCTTGTTGTTTTTTAAGTTTAATAAATTCTGGATTACAATTTCCAGACGACGAATGTTTAGAAAATGTGGAGGCCAGTTTGTTGGAAATTTCTTTTTGGGGTGTAATTAGTGTATTATTATCCTTCAGGTGTTGTACAGTTGATTTTGTTTCTTTTCCTTTAATCTGTTTAATCATTTTCCAAAATTTAGTGATGGGTGTGTTTTGGTTAATCTTAGAAACATAAGTTTCACCAAAACTTTTTTTTTGGTTTTGTAAGTCGTCTTGTTTTTGGCCGATTTATACATAGTTCGTCTAACTTATGTGTGGCTTGTGACTTGTTAAATTCCCGTTCAGTTTTCTTGAGATCCTTTATAGCCTGTTTACATTCATTATGAAAACCATGGTTTGGTGAAACGTTTTGGATTTGCCGAGGTTTTAGGGTTGACTGTGTTCGCAATTTCAAGCAACTCGTTTGTAAAATGTTCTATTTGGGCAGCACTATCCTGAAATTTCTCTCTTGTGAGGCATTCAGGACAAAGCGGCGAGAAAGTGTCCCAGTCAGCCTTTTTAAAGATCCACTGGGGCACCCTCTCATCGTCCGCCGGAACTACACTCTCCAACACAATCGGAAAGTGGTCACTCCCGCACAAGTCATCCTCCACCTTCCAAGAAAAAACAAGGAAGATGGAAGGACATACAATTGAAAGAATCAATTGAAGTATAAGAACCAGGTGCGGGTGCAGATAAGTGTCTGGCCCATCATTGAACAAACACAAGTCAGGTTTTGTAATGCATTCTTCCACTGTTTTACCTTTTAAGTCTTCTTTATTGTAGGAATCAGGACTATGGGCATTAAAATCACCCAACAAAACGTATGGTGATGGGAGCTGGTGAATCAGATGTTCAAGATCAATCAGCTGAAGTGGTTTATTTGGTGAAACATAAATTGAACATAACGTGACTGTCTTGTCTAAGGTCAGGCGTATCGCTACAGAACTGTGAATAATGACGTTTCGGACCAAGACAGATATTCCACGTACACGAAGATCATTTTCATCTGCCCAAGCATTACACGAAGTATAATGCTTAAAGGCTGAATGCTCTTGAGCCTAGGGTTTCTTTGAAAGAGTTTCAAGCAGGCAAAAAGCTGCAGGTTTATATTTTTGGCTTACAAGGCCCAGTTCATTAAATTTGGCTCTAAAACCTCGACAATTCCACTGTATAATATTTTGATTGGGTGTATTATCCATGTTTGAATGGCGATGTAGAAGGTGGACGTGGGCGAAATTGCCCCAGTGTTCCTTCTTGGTGATGTTGTATGTGGGGATTTTCCCTGAGACGAACTCAAGGGTGGTTTGTTTGAGAACCTGTCAAAGATGCTTTCGTCGAATGACATGTCCTCAATGTCTTCAAACATGTTGTTCGTGACAACATTTTGAAGGCGTTTAGATATTCTATTGGGTTCTAGTTTATGTTTTTCCTTTTCTTTGTTCTTGTTTTGTTGTGAGTGTTGCCGTCTATGACTCTGACTTAGATTTTGTTGAGAACTATGTTGTATATCTTTGTTTGGTTTGTTTGGGTTATTCTTTTAGATTTTTGTTCTTTATTTTGTAGTGTTGGAGGTAGATCTTTTGGGTGTTCTTGTTTTTGTCCGGTTTTTCTTATTTTTTTCTGTTGTTTGGGCAGTTGAACTTTTTGGTGTGGATGGTGGTTCTGATTGATATATTGTAAAAGACTGTACTGAAGATGTTAGGCCGGCCGGCCGGCCATTTTGACTTTCCAAACGTGGCATCAAAGACAATAAAAGCGCTATCATCGGTTACGTCAAAGCAATTATTCTGTGGTGACATCAAAGTAATCATAAAGCATGATCTTTGTGCTTTATGATTACTTTGATGTCGCTGTGGAATAATTGTACGATGCCTTGTTTGTCCTTGCGATCTAGGGGATTAGATCAGTTTAAATGAGAATTTCTCCCACCTGATATGTCGCCCAATTGTTGACTTGTACCAGTACCGGTACCGGTTTCGGTGGTACAGGCTCTGTCCCGTCCCGGTACCGGTTATGTTGGTACCGGACATACTTTGACATGCCTAGTTCACATTGATATCAGAAAATCAAATTTAAGCACTATTTGAGCACCTTTCAAGGACACTGACCATGATTTTCAAGGACTGTTATAATTTTGATATGACCTTACAACACCATAGCAACACACAGAATTTCAATCTCGAGGACCTGATCTCTGGAAAACCCAACTACAGCTAGATATATATTGTTCCTTGAGTTCAACAAGGAGCCATCTGCAATGCTAAAGCATTGCAGATGATGTCTGGTTGCACTCAATGGACAATATAGAGATCAAATAAATGTGATTCCTGACTGATTTTGTGACATCGCATTTATGCAGGGGGGGGGGGGGGGGGGGGGTTATCCTAAAACTTATTTTCTCTCCGAGATTATTGGTAAACTGAATTTAAGTATTTTTCAAGGGGAGTGATGGAAAATCAAGCACTTTTCAAGATTAGAAACAATTTCAAGCACTTTTCAAGGAAGCGGTCAAAGTTCAAGGACTTTTCATTTCGGTGGGAACCCTATAGATTAAATTCGAAAAACAATCTTGAACTGTTCGATTTTAAATATGATGGCAAAAATGACAAGAAATGGTAATCATAAATTTTGAGAGAAAAAAATTGAACGGTTTCCATTTAAATGTGGTCACAATAAATGTGAATGTGATGACCAGACATTCTAAGTCCAACAAGGGAGACAACTCTTGAAACTTGGACACAGCTGGTTCGCAATGCATCCACGATTTCATCACTAAAAAGCTGTTTGTCAGGTTTGAGAAAAGTACTTTGAACGGTTTTCTTTAACATTTTGAATTCTGTTGGTATCTTCCCCGTCGGTTCAGTTTCAGCAATGGGAAGAGTCAATATCTTACCTCCTACAAGTATCTGTGAATTTCATTGGTTTAAAGACGTCACATGCAGACTGCATATAAAACCATATACTGCCTGTCAACATCAATATACGCTGACAGCTATGGGTAATCTCCCCTTTGTTCATTGATTATTCAAAATGGCAGCAGCCGATAAACGCTTCAAGTTGAAAGATTGAGTGTTGGAAGCCCATATTTGAAGTGCAGGTTAGGCAACTTAAAAGGCTTCATATTCTGTGGATGCGTGTCATGTTACCTTCGAAATGAAACTGTTTGGTATGTATGAATTTGCCTTGTTACAATTTATGGGGCACTCTCCCATAAATTGTAACAAGGCAAAGACACGTGAACACATTGTGAGAATTCTCTCATTTAATTTTGATCGCTGTTGTTATTAGTTCTGTGCATCGATGCGGCAGTCGGTAAGATATATTCGTTACACAGTTTGTTGGTGGCCTAGTATGGTATATATGGTACCAGCTAATAATATTAGTTACTTGAGGGAAGACCAATCAATATTTTCAACGTGCAGCCTGAGGGCTGCACGTTGAAAATCTTGATTGGTCTGCCACACAAATTCACTGAGTAACTGTCTACTTCAAGAAGTCAGGTTATATCACAATCCTGTTCCAGAAAAGTGGTCGGTCGGGTTGAAAGGGTTAAAATGTGATGACAAGAAATGAGGAAAGATGGAGTGATGGAAGGCCAAAACGGAAGGACAACGGAAGTACGAACGAAAGAACAGAAATGAGTACAGGCGAACAGACATACGGACGGGCAAGAAGGAGGGGGAGGGGGAAGGTTAAAATACGACATAGAAGAGTATTTTTGTTATTAATAGGCCTGCTCGTTGGCGGATAGTGGAAACTGTGTCAATAGAACAAGAAACTGCCCTTAAGGAACTTTCTTATTAATATAAAACTGTACGGAACCGGCGTCATCGGCTTTGGAACAGAAATTTAATTTCCTGGAGCTTTCATTCTTTCAGTCGGTGTAATTGCAAAAATGCGTCGTTCGATCGAGCCGTTTATAGAAGATATTTGAGTGGATTTTTTTACCTGTCGTCGTAAAGCCATCTCTTCCTGAGAAAATAATTGGACCCAGCGGGTGACTTCTTTGAAAATTGAGGATGTTGTGGTGTTGCTACAGGGGGAAGTACATTTAATTGAAGCAAGCTTCCCACACTAAGCTTTGAGAGAATGTCTTGAGCTTTGCAATGACTGTTTCATAACTATTACGTGAACCTCAGTCTTTCGATTTTGAAAATGTGAGGCACGCTGAACACTGCTCCCCACCATTTGAAGCGAAGCGGGATCGGGAAAATGATGACTGTGAATAGGTTAATCCATATGGCAGGAGTGCCAGCGTGGAAGGATAGAGCGAGAGGCCACAGGCACAAGGGTCGTATCGATTAACCCACACGCGTGTGTCGTTCTGGGATTATTACACGCCTTCGCGTCTATAAAAACAATTATTAGAAGGACACTCATGGGGCGCGGTGGCTCAGAAGGTAGAGGTGCAGACTGCAAGCCGAGAGGTCCTCGGTTCGAATCCCACCTGCGGCAACCGCGTTGTGTCCTTGGGCAAGACACTTCATCTCCATTGCCCATGTGGGGGCACGATGACACCGTGTACTAAGGCGTACTGCACGTCGATGGTACGCATGTCTTCAACCAATCTAACCCTGCCTGTGCTGCAGTGCGGAGTTACGATGTTGGGGAGCTGGCAGCTGCTCGTCGTTGCTCGGTGGTTCTCTCCAGGTACTCCGGCTTCCTCCACCCGTAAAACTGTCACGGTCATGGTTAGCCATTGTGCATAAATATGTGACCTTAAACATAAATAAATAAATAAATAAACAGAAGGACACTCAGCAATTCACTTGACAACTATCAACACAGTTATCAACACAAAGAACACATTTTATCGCCAACCAAATTTGCGAGGGGAATCGTGCCCCGAGTCCCAATGTGTTCTATGTACCTACACACTAAAAACTAAAGTGTTAAAACTGACACTTTCAAGCTGTTAACCCCATTCTAACTCTTTGAGTTTGATTTTAACGCTCAAAGTGCAGTGCTTTAAGCACTTAGACATTACAATCGTCAGACATCTGAAACTGGAATGGATGGCACTTCCCATGCATCTTGCATTGGTGGTTCTTCCAGAATCGTACATAATTTGATTTGCGCTTGGTGTGTACATAATTAAAAGGACACAACGCAGATGACGCGGATCAGGCTCGAGAGTTCGAGCCTGATCCGCGTCATCTGCGTTGCTTCCTTTTAAGTGTCGCGACATTACACTTGTCAAGTGGTATTATTGTAACACCTGTCAAGTTCTGGGATATCTACACTTGAACAAAGTGCTAGTTCAGCACTTAGTAAGTGTTAAATGGGGAGCGCGGTGGCTCAGTAGGTAGAGGTGCAGGCTGCAAGCCGAGAGGTCCTCGGTTCGAATTCCGGCTGCGGCAACCGCGTTGTGTCCTTGGACAAGACACTTCATCCCCATTGCCCGCGTGGGGGCACGATGACGCCGTGTACTAAGGCGCACTGCACGTCGATGGTACGCATGTCTTCAACCAATCTAACCCTGCCTGTGCTGCAGTGCGGAGTTACGATGTTGGGGAGCTGGCAGCTGCTCGTCGTTGCTCGGTGGTTCTCTCCGTGTACTCCACTCCGGCTTCCTCCACCCGTAAAACTGTCACGGTCATGATTAGCCATTGTGCATAAATATATGACCTTAAACATCAATAAATAAATAAATAAATAAGTATTAAATACAGCACTTCAAGTGTAGTTTTTAACACTTTAGTTTTTAGCGTGTACTGGCACGTAGAACACATTGGAACTCATGGGACGATTTTCGGCAGCTATCGCTAGGGATTCAAAATGTAATTGTCGTGCACAATTTGTAGCAAATTTCGCTTCTATTTAAACATAGTCCGTCAACGATTTCCGTTCCATACATGTGTGCGGAACGGATTTTCATTTTCCGCATGGTTTAGTGTTCCTGTAGATGGGGATTTCATTGAACAGACGAGTAATTCCCAAGAGAAACCACGGTATGTGTGAAATTTTGGAAAAAATTGTATGTGGTGGTAAGAAGATTACAAATGAAATTTAAAGAGAAAATTTTTCGCAAATATCTGTCGTACAACAGCACCATCTTCCAAACGAAATCTGAATATTGCCAAACATTCGTTAAGGGGTCGTCCAACATAAACTTTAGACGTTTTTTTTTTTTAAATTTCCACAATGCCCTAAATACGAATTAAAGCAGTGAATAACGACATATTGTATACCATGCTTTTGATGACAAAAAATTGCCAACCGCATAAGTAACCGACAGGGTTAACCCTTTGAGATTTTAATTATCCTGACGTTCAAACGTCACTGGGAATTCAGTTTCTTCAACATTTTTCAAAATGCGACGTCAAACGTCGGAAAGTGCAATTAAAAAGATATTTTTCACATTATTGATTATCTTATTGAGGGCTAGATTATTTTTGGTGGTCTGAATTTGTTATTCAAAACTTGTTTTATTACAAATTATTGGAGAGTGCCTACAGGCACTCTCCAATAATTTGTAATAAAACAAATTTATATAAACAAAACTGTATTTATGTTTGACTGAATAAGAAATATAAACAAGGAAAGTGTTGGCTTTTGCTCCAACATCCTCATTTTTGAAAGCCCTGATAGTGGCTTCTAGCACTCAACCAGTTGAGAAGTCTTGACAGCAGGATTATATTAGTATTTTAAGCTGCGATAACATTTGGCTCAACGGTTGTCACTGAGCACTATTCGGGAGAAAATAGGAATTGAGGTTAAAAATTTAAAAAATCGAAAAATAATTACAATACAAATGACCACAATGTATCAACGCGCTGTTTGATTTCTTACGTCATAAGACGTATAAAAGTATCAAAGGGTTAACAAGGAATAGATTGTTAATTCGGATGCCCAAGTAGTAAATAAAAGACTCCACAATCTATACTCGGAGAAATTATCACTTCATCACCAACGCGGTGAGAACGGAAAATGGATGACCACAAACTGCAGACTGTGTTCGGACCACAAGTTTGTTATGATCTCGTGGGTTTCGAGCAAAGTTGGGAAACAGTTTGTTTTCCCCAAGGTCTGAAACCTTCAAACATTTCATTGCTGTTTTCGAATCTGAGTGGCGATGTAATGTACACCGCACGATACATTCATAGGAAAATATTCAACTGACAATGTGATAATTGCGAAATACAGTCCTTAGTACCGCTCTTGAGTCCAGAAACTGTACAATGTGTCGCAGGTGTCAGCAAGGGATTAATACGCCACCGTCAAACACCCATTAGTCAGACACCCCAGTTGTCAGACAGTTAATTAAGGATTAGCTGAAGTTAAAATAGATGATCACCTATTGTTATAAATGGAACAACCCAGAGATGTTTATGTGATATTATTTAACACAGAATATGTGTGCAACTTAAAAAAAAAGATTATTTTAAACATTTTGTTTGTTACTGTTTTATTCCTTTTCAAGTCTTACATATAAGAATAATACTACATAATTATCTTCCGAAAAATAATCAAAACATGAAAATCACACATATATTGTGTAATAACACTGATTGCTTTGATATAAAATTTGAAAACAAAACAGTTTGCTGTTGTTTTTTTTTCTGTAAAAACTGCGTTTGACTATTTATTGATAACTAATCAAAATTATAACAACACAGATCTCTTTGATGAAGTATAATTGCAGAAATGAAACCATTTTCTTTATCAAATGTTTTTCTGTTGTTTACATTTTAACAACAATGTCTGCTTATATAAATCTGCCTGCAACCAACAATAATCATCATAATATACCGGGGCCGCTACCAAACCGGCGTTGCTGTTTGGTTTTCTTTTTTCTTTTTCCCTTAAAATTGCCATCGCACAACATTTTATTCTGGCTCGCCACCATAGTGGGACTCAAACCTCTACCATCGCCAAGCTGGAACCGAATAGAGCCCACTCTCTAATAGTCTTAATGGCGTTGAGGGTTTGGTCTTTGACAATCTATCACTCCAATGCAAACTGCCGGGAATTCTAACCACGTGCACACCCCTTCAAACCCCATTTGAGGCAATAGGAAAGCTAGGCCTGTGTGATCCAAGATCCAAGTGAAATAAAATAAGGCTAACCGGGTCGCAAGGGATTTGTAAATCCCATATCGTCCCTGCGCGCCTTCGGCGTGCTAAAACCTTTCGTTCATTCATTCAATAATCATCAAAATGGCAAGTTTACAGCAAGTAAAATACATTACTTCCCAGAGAGGTACAGCACAAATACTTTTTCAAGGCTTCATCTACAATAAGAATGCGGTACGTAAGACCTGTATCCACTGGAGATGTGTATCCAAGAACTGAAAAGTAAAATGCACGACAGTTGGTGATTATGTTAGAAACTTCACAGAACACAACCACTCTTCAGAAGATGAAAGCCGGGCAAGATTCATGAGTTCCATGAGGAAGAGAGCCAGAGAAGAACCAACCACGCCTTTGCCAGCTCTTTACAACAATGAAATCATCAGACATGATCCTAACCATGTTGCGATCTTTCCCTCATTTAGAAATTTTGACAGTGCTTCGTATAGACATAAGAGTCACACCGTTCCTAAACTACCAGCAAGTAGAGGCGAAGTAGCATTGGATGGTGCATGGACAGAAACTCATGATGATGAGAGATTTCTACTCTTTGATGACGGCCATGATAACAAAATGATTGTATTTTCAACTGATGACCAGCTTCGAGCTCTCCAGTCTGCAGACGTTATCTACATGGATGGCACATTTTCCGCCTGCCCTGACCTGTGGAATCAACTCTATATTCTACATGCAAGACAAGGTTCCACAACATTTCCCTTGGTCTATGCACTCCTACCAGACCGACAGCTTACAACTTACCAAAGATTATTTCAACATATCAAGACTCATGTCCTGCAAATTCTCAACAGACCTCTGTCACTTGCCCGCATCCAGGTAGATTTTGAAATAGCTGCCACCCGTGCAATAAAAAGAGAATTTCCAACATCAGAGGTCAAGGGATGCTATTGCCACTATGCGCAGGCTTTATGGAGCAAAACCCAAGATTTAGGTCTTGCACAACCTTACAGAGAAGAACCCGTGGTCGGACAATGGATAAGAAGAGCTGCTGGGCTAGCTCTTTTGCCCCCACACACTGTCCAAGATGCATGGGTAGAGGCCATGGAGTCAACGCCAGATATTCCACAGGCAGAGAACTTTAATGATTATATGGTCGTTAACTGGGTGGATGATGATGCCAGATTTCCCATCCCTCTGTGGAATCATCACGGAACATCGGGACCAAGACAAAACAACAACTTAGAAGGCTTCCACAATCGTCTAAATTCATCTATACCACATCGACATCCAAACCTCTTCCAATTCATAAATATAATAAAGAACATTGAAAAGGCAGAAAAAATCAAAATCTCCCAAATGAACTTTGGTGCCGCTCCACCCTCCCGAAAACGTGTCTACAGAGAAATTGACAACCGCCTGAAAGAGCAGCTTGTACAGGGAACAAAGACTCCAATGGAGTTTCTTGATGCAGCAGGAAGACTACTGAGAATGGGATGAGTTGTATATATTGATATTGTATATGTTTTTTAGTTGTAATATTGTACCATAATTTATAATGTACCTCATATTTTTCATTTTCTTGTCATTTATTTCACATTTTATTTTATATTTTTGTCATAAAATATCCTTAAACATTATTTTCTATTTATTTACCATAAAAAGTTTATTATTTGCAAGATTTCATGAAACAGAATATTTAATTTATTTATCATAAAACCTTATTTATGTATATTCTAAATTTGTGTATGCTTCCTAACATGTATTTGTACCTCATATTTTTCATTTTATTTCATATTTATTTTTTGTTTCCGAATTTATTTAATATTTTTCGTTTCTTTTTTTTGTCATAAAACATTTATATGAACTTTAAATGAAGTGAAGAAATAAACCATTGGACGCTAATTATTTGTTTCTTTTTTGTCTGTGACATATCCCACTTTAATCTGAAGGTAATGAGTAAGGGATTAGCTGTTCACTCAACCTGATAATCTGGGATTATAAACTGTCTGACTAATGGGGGGAGACCATCCGAGATACTATCATTTGGTTGGTGACGATAATCAAAATATAAAAGTGGAAAATTATATTTGAAAACAATATATTCACTTCAACATTGATTACAGTCAGCACAATTGTATATTTACGAAAAAATAATTTTACTGCTGCCGAACTATATTTGCGATATAAAGAAGGCTTGGTGGAGTCTGCTATCCAAAAAGAGCTATGTCAAGGAGAATTGTCAGAAAGGTTTTTTTCCTGTTCACCAAATATAGCGAAATGTTGTACCATCGTAAATTTGAATGTTTTCCTCGCACAACCGCATTGTGAGTAAAATGGATCAACGTCAATTTTGATCGCTATTGGCACCACAAGGTTGCGAAAAGTTATGTTGACAATATGTGGACAGAAATAGAAAGAAGCCGTCTGGCGGACAAAACGCACACGAATTACCGAAATGACATCACAACGTCTTATAAGTTTTTAGTTCAATAAATTTAATAACGAACATAATTCCGATATTGTTCAGACCGGTAACACACTGGCTATAAAATTAGTATTGTAAGCAGATAAGTTATTAATGTTCTTAAATCTCACGACAAAATCAACGGTCAAACCTCCCCAAATAGCAACTATAGAAGTGCGATAGTTTCAAAACAAATGAAGCATACAAATGAATTAAAAACCATGCATACAAATGAATTAGAAACCATGTTTTCTAACTTAACGAAGCCGATTGATGTAAGTGTTCTGTATGCAGGGCAGGTCATTTTTGTTGTTGTTTTGGCCACACTTGACCATTGAAATGGTACTTTTGGCAGCTGTCATTGCTCATGCGACCCCAGAAATGGACACAGATAATACTAATGAGGAAGTTTGACAGTTTTCTCTATTTCTTTGGTGTATCAATCTCGTCTTCCTTTACCAATTTGACACAAATTTCATGCAAAATGTTACAGAATTGTGGGGGGTGTGTTCACAGCAGACTCACAAAAGCAATATTGGACATTCTTCAATTTTCATTGATGCACTCTCGTGACTCCATACTTGTTCTTGTGAACTGTGTGAATTTCACCCTTGGTGAACTTCATCAAAAGTAAACAAACACAAGAAAAATGGCAGCCATTTTTAAATGTATACATCCTATATTACAATTAGTCTTGCTGACCGTTCCTTGCAAGAATGATAAAAAGATTTTTTCTGAGTCTGTACTAGAAGGGTTGCAGAATTTAACTATTCAGTAAATTTAAGGTAGTTTATTGTATAAACTCTGGTCTCTTGCATATGCCATTTCAGACGTCCAGGCAGTGCTTTCTAGCCCATGGTAACGGTTCCATGGTACATATTAGTCAGGGCTCAAAATAAGCGTTGTCGCGTCGCTTTTTGCTCTGCAAAACTTGCAAAAAGCTACAGGAGGTTCAATTATGTATAGCATTTTGCGATACAAGATAATCAACTGCAGCCTATTAGGCTGCAGTTGATTATCTTGTATCACGAAATGTAAATGAAAATTTGCAAACAAATTTGAAAACTAGTTCACTGATGCTTTACTTCTGATTGGGGAACATTCCAGGCATAACTCAGATTAACTCTCCATCAAGCATCATTAGCAACTTCATAGGTAAGATGAATTCTATTGGTTTAAATTCTTCCTCTTTTTACAACATTTTGCATAAAATGTCCATTAAAAATAACTTCAAGCCCATCAAATTAAAAATCCCAACTTCCATTTTGAG
Organism: Pictodentalium vernedei; assembly: GCA_031216915.1. Classification (NCBI taxonomy): domain Eukaryota; kingdom Metazoa; phylum Mollusca; class Scaphopoda; order Dentaliida; family Dentaliidae; genus Pictodentalium; species Pictodentalium vernedei. The sequence continues at coordinate 410,757,334 of CM062291.1, read as the reverse complement.
AACTCTATTAAACAACCAAGACGCCAATTGAAAATATCCAAGTTCATGCAACCCTAAAAGGCAGTTCAGTTAAAAAAAAAACATAGTAAATGTTTCATGTGTTGCAGATCATTTGGAAATGCCCAGAAATGGATGGAAACTATTCTATCTCCTTAGAAGAATTCAATATAAAACAGCATAACATAACTCTGGTATACAAAAATAGCTATGTAATTTTTACAAAATGCTATTCATTTTTTGGAAATGTGTAGCATTTTGCTACGCAAAGAAAAAAAGTTATTTTGAGCACTGATATTAGTTTCCACAAAATCTGTTTCTTTCCAAACAAATTGATATAATTTATTGGGTTTTTTCCTTTCTGACCTTCTCTGTCTGGACTTTGGAGAAAATTACTTGACATTTGACCAAAGTTAGGTTGGACGTCTCCTTAAAGAAAAACATCAACGGACATCAGTACCTCGTTCACTCCACTTGTGCACACTAAGTGGGGATTCTAAAAATATTACCCGATTATTCGAAAAAGCCTTTCGAAGCAATAATCAAATTTATTTGAGTTCGGCATAACACATGAAGTGCATCTCCAATGGAACAGTTGTAAACCGGTCAAATGTTAAAAAAGAGGCCCCATGCGGCCTTGACCTCACCTGACCAAAGTTGTTTAAAGAAGGATTTAATTACCATCTATGGCTAGTTAACACAACAGAAAAATGAAGTTATTTAATTATTTATAACTCTGCTGTCCATGCCAGATGATTTTTTTTCTAGTATTGGGATGCTACCACAGAAATAATGCCCAGATTTTCAGTAATGGAAAACTAGGGAGTCCAAACATTAAAGTTTAAAATTTGAGCTAGCATAGGGAACCCAAATATTAACCCAGGGACCCAATTTGAACAAACTTGAATTCCCCCACCCCCCAAAAAGAAGATGTTGTATACCAAATATGATAGGATTCTGACTGGTGGATCTGAAGAAGATTTTTAAGGAAATATCCTCATATTGCACCAAGTTAAAATTCGGGTTACCATAGGAAGCTCAAATATTAACTCAGGATCCCGATTTGAACAAACTTGAATCTACCCCCCCCCCCCCCCACCCCCCCGAGATGTATACCAAATCTGAAAGTATTCTGACTGGTGAACTTAAAGAAGATTTCTAAAGAAACTCCCCCATATTGCACTAAGTTAAAATATTAACCCTTTACCTAACGTAACGGCCAAAACCGGCCAGCGCTATTCTCAAAAATCGCCAATTAATTTTCAAAATATTTTCATTTTTTGTCTCAAAAACATAGGTTATGACCCCTCGTTGGAACGAGCTCGACGAGCTCGTTCCAACGAGGGGTCATAACCTATGTTTTTGAGACAAAAAATGAAAAAAATTAGTTATTCAAGAATTATTTTTGCAAGTGTCGTCTGCTTTTCATGTTAGGTAAAGGGTTAAACCAGGGAACCGATTTGAACAAACTTGAATCTTAACCCTCTAGACATGTTGTATACCAAACACGAAAGCATTCTGACTGGTGGATCTGAAGAAGAAGATTTTTAAAGAAATTCCCTCATATTGCACTAAGTTAAAGTTCGGGCTACGATAGGAGCCCAAATATTATCAGGGACTTGATGTGATGAATCTTGAATCTGACCCCCCCCCCCCCCCCCTCCCCCTCCCCCGAGATGTTGCCTACCAAATATGAAAGGATTCTGACGGTAGGATCTGGGGAAGAAATTGTTTTAACTAACATGAAAAGCAGACGACACTTGCAAAAATAATTCTTGAATAACTATTTTTTTTTATTTTTTGTCTCAAAAACATAGGTTATGACCCCTCGTTGGAACGAGCTCGACGAGCTTGTTCCAACGAGGGGTCATAACCTATGTTTTTGAGACAAAAAATGAAAATATTTTGAAAATTAATTGGCGATTTTTGAGAATAGCGCTGGCCGGTTTTGGCCGTTACGTTAGGTAAAGGGTTAAAGACATTTCCTCATATTGCACTAAGTTCGGCCTACCATAGGGAGCCCAAATATTAACCTAGGGACCCGATTTGAACAAACTTGAAGCTCCCCCCCCCCCGATTTTGTATACCAAATATGAAAGCATTCTGACTGGTGAATCTGAAGAAGATGTTTTTAAAGAAATTCCCTCATGTTGCACGAAGTCAAACTTCCGGCTCCCATAGGGAACCCAAATATTAACCCGGGCACTCGATTTGAACAAATTTGAATTTGACCCCCGTAGAGATAGTGTATACCAAATATGAAAGCATTCTAATAGGTGGATCTGAAGAAGAAGATTTTTAAAGATTACCCCCATATTGCACTAAGTTAATCTCAGGCTTCCATAGGAATCCCAAATATTAACCAAGGGACATGGTTTGAACAAACTTGAATCTGACCCTCATAACAATGATGTTTGCCAAATATTAAAAGATTCTGACTGATGGTTCTAAAGAAGAAGAGCTTTAAAGATTATTCCCCATACCGCCCTAAGTAAAAATTCGGGTTCGTGCATGGAGCCCAAATATGAACCAAGAGGCTTCATTTTAACAGTCTTGTATCTGACCCCCTACGGATGATGACCCCCCCCCCCCACCCCACCTCCCCCCCCCCCCCCACACACACTTACAGGATACCCTGACATAACCGATGGCAATTTTTTTAACCGTTCAATTCTCCTGGTCCTCAGAATGCTTCATACCAAATAAGAGTTCTCTGCTCCGTGTGGTTTGGGAAACATGAGCGTTTGAAAATATTTCTATTTTTAGCTCCTTTGGTTCCCATGGGGACACGAGGAAAATTCTTTTTGCGTGAGTCAAGTACCTATTAATCAATAATATCACATATCAACTTTGGTCCATATCGGACAGTCGGTTCAGAAAACAGAAATTTTGGGCAGGCCAAAACATTTGCCCATCCCATTACAAAGGCAAATATTGCTTCACGAAATTCGTTTGAACAAATTTGATTCTACACCTCAAAAGGAAGCTACAAACGAAATATAAAGTCACTGCACCCACTGGTTCACGAGGAGATTTAAAAATAATTGGAGGATTTCCCCCCAGGCCTTCCATATTTTGATTAACCCATTAACAGGTTACCCATTTAGTTGTTCATTAACCTATTCTGAAGGTTAAGTAAATTTGTTTCATTAACCTGTTGGTTAACCGAAAATCCAAACACGATATGCCACAGGCATATCCCGAAAGCCGAAGGCCTGCGCTGGTGGGAAGGTTTGGGAGATAAATGTAGAGTTATGCCTCTTCTGCTGGCAACATGTGATGACTTCAGATGTTAAAAATATCAACGAAATACGCAATCACTAGAAATATAGAGTTGTGCCTCTTCTGTTGGTAGCATTGCATACAAGAATTGTGCATCTTCTATTGGCAGCATTGCATATAGTGGTGAATAGGTCCAGAATTTATTTGGCTGTGGCCCCATCATACATCAGGCTGCAGTGCATTTCAATTTCCACAAACTGTAACAACATGTTTCTAGTTATGCTTACAGTATGCTTACAGTAGTTCAAACATGGCCTGAAAGTCTGTAATATAATTTTTTGGACTACGCTTACAGCTGAATAATAAGCACAAATTTAATATTTGCATGTGTACTACTTTCTGTTCAGGCAACTAATATGCCGATCATAATAAAATTGGTTAACCGATAGATCCTTTTGGTTAATCGATATTCTGTTCGCCTCAATTTTTGTTTGCGTAACGTCTAGGGGAACAGAACGATCGTTTGCATGAATTGTCGAGGCCTGTTTCCCCCGTCCCTCCCTATGGGGCCGGGCAAGCAGATTTGAAAAAAAACCCCAACAAAATACGATTTCAGAACAAGCAATCGCCTCAAATTTAACTAAAATTGGTTTAGCGGTTTAGCAGGGGCAGGTGCAAACAGTATGTTGGCGGACGACGGACGGTGAGTGATCACTATAGCCTTTCAGTCAGGTATTATTATTATTATTATTTGTTGGTATTTAAGGTTACATACTTATGCACAATGGCTATATCAAAACTATATCATGTGACCCTTCATTGGAACGAGCTCAATGAGCTCGTTCCAATTTGGGGTCACATGATATGGTTTTGTTGAAATTTTTTTGAAAAATTTAAAAAAAAATAGTATTTAAAATAACAAATTTTGATATTCTCTGTGTTGGGTGAAGGGCTAACAATTTACAAAAAACGCGATATTAAAATTTGTTATTTTATGTTTTTCCCACCAATTCTTGAAAGCTCGTTCCAATGGGTGGTCACATGATATGATTTTGTTGAATTTTTTTTTGAAAAATTAAATTTTCCTACTGCACAATTTGTACATTACGCGGTGGATGGAGCTGATTCGATAGGAAATGGTTACTCACTCGCTAAGTGGAACCGAGGTACGCTGTTATCCACTCGCAAAAAGTAAAACTGAAGATGCATGACGCGCAAGAGCGATAGCTCGCCCGAAAACTCTGTCCTCACTTCTCTTTATGATTTTTTTATTCACATCCTGGGGGTGGGGTGGGGTGGGGGGCATGTGGTGGGATTTACGTTTGTTCAAACCATGATAGTTCCTAAATTGATATCTCAGCTTCCAATGAGAGCCTAAATTTCAACTTAAACCAATATGAACAAAATTCTTTAAACTATTCCTCAGAGCCACAAGTCGGAATCATTTGATGTTTGGTATAATCCATCCTTATTTGGATCTGATTCGGAGGGGGGGGGGGGGGGTTATATAACGTCCCTGGGTTCATATTTGAGATCCATTTGGTAGCCCGAATTCTAACTTAGCCCAGTATAAGAAAAATCTTTAAAAATCTTCTTAAGAATGACCTCGCATTATCGTTGGTGGGTGGAAATATTGAACGTCCAGACATTATTTCTTTGATAGCATCTGATACGTGAATGATGCACATGTTCGTTCAAATTTGAATTCTTATGAACATATTTTTGGGAATTACACGTCGAGCCCGGTTAGTCCTTGGATGGGTGACAGTCTGAGCAATCGATTCGGACTCCCGCGTTGTGTCCTTGGGCACGGCACTTCACCCCGATTCCCGATTGTCCACATGGGGGCACGATGACGCCGTGTACTGAGGCGTACTGCACGTGGATAGTGCGCATGTCTTCAACCAATCTAACCCCACATGTGCTGCAGTGTGGAGTTACGATGTTGGGGAGCTCGCAGCTGCTCGTCGTTGCTCGATGGTTCTCTCCGGGTACTCCGGCTTCCTCCACCCGTAAAACTGTCACGGTCATGATTAGCCATTGTGCATAAGTATATGACCTTAAGCACCAATAAATAAATAAATTATGGGAATTACAGTGATTCAAAATCCAGTCTCAGGAGAATCATTGGTGTTTTGTCAGGAGAACGCTTCAGCCCCCCCCCCCCCCCCCCCCCCGCCACTCCCCCACTACCCACCTGGGGCCTCTTGTTGAAATTAAGGCAAATCATGATCTTGGCCCGGTAAAGCGTGCTGTTGAGTTCAAAGGTTTAACCCTTTACTTAACTCGAAAAGCAGACGACACTTGCAAAAAAAATTCTTGAATTTTTTTTTTTCATTCTTTGGCGTCAAAACATAGCTTATGACAACGTCAATTGAACGAGCTCAACAAGCTGGTTTCAAGGTGGGGTCATAAGCTATGTTTATTGAAAAAAATGGAAAAATAATGAAAATTGAATGGTGATTTTTGTGAATAGAGTTGGTCGGTTTTGACCGTTACGTTGGGTAAAGGGTTAATGTGTTTTTAAGCAGTGACTCCTTACGTCAGAATTAAAACCGCTGATTTTATTGTTTAGTCTGAACACCGGACCCAGTATAATTAAGATTTGTCTTTGTTTTAATCAAAGGGACAAATTGATGCTATCTCATTGTGTCCAGAAAGCAAACTGAAAAGAAAAATCTTTAATTACCGGTACATCTGCATCGTCCCTTTTGCGCAGTTGCCCTCACTTCCTTTTATTTGTTCCAACTGTTGGGAACAGGGCCAGATCAATTGTATTTTCTAGAATAGCTTTTTCTAGTTATGACTTTAAATGGGTTAAAATGAACCATTGGCAAATTGCCATATCTTTTAAAATGCTAATGATTCATTTTAGTCAGTTATATTAATATATAGATAGAAAATGCCGATAGGATCACCGATTCAATGTCGTGTTCTGACAGCACAAAAGTGGGTTTAATAATTATCAACTTATCGTCCGGAAACCAGTTGATTACAATTTACTATGTGAAGGGTCACTGTGACCTTGACCTTTGACCCAGTGATTCCAAAATAAATAGGGCTCTTTCTTGCTCCGATGCCATCTTACCTATTAAGTTTCATGAACGTGGGTGGAACCATTGTCAAATTATCATCTGGAGACCAATTGTTTATGATTTTTTATATTCAAGGTCACTGTGACTCTGACCTTTGAGCTAGCGAGTCCAAAATGAGTAGTGTTCTTCCACTCACCCAGACCAACTTACCTATGAAGTTTTATGAATGTGGGTCAAAATATACAATACCAACGGAAGACGGTTGCATGTCAATAACCAAGAAATTGAATTGGCGGAAGAAGCAAACGGCGAGTCTGTCATCAAATTTCTTGGTATATATCTAGATAAAAATATTAAATTTAAGCTCCATGTCAATAAAATCTGTACAGAAGTATCGGGCGCGCTCTACTTAATGAACAAGGCAAACATATTCTTCCATACTCTGCCCTGAAAACATTATATTACTCACTGATTCACAGTCACCTCCGGTGCGGAATCGAAATATGGGGTCACAGTAGTGCCGCTTCTAGACTGTTTAAACTTCAAAAACGTGCAATTCGCCTAATCAATAATAAGAAATATAATTGCCATACCGATCCATTGTTCAAAAAGAATAAGATATTAAAACTGAAAGACCTCTACAAAATGAATGTGTCGTTGTTTATGTTTGACTGGCATCACTCAAATCTACCAACGACCTTTGTTGATTTCTTTCAAGTCAATACATATGCAACAGGTATGATAACAAGGCAATTGGGTCAATTACGGTGTGGCAAACCTAGGACCAATTTTTCCGCTCAGCTACCCAAATATGCTTTCCCGAAAATATGGGATGAGTTCAATGAAAATTTGAAAGGAATTTCCTCCCGAAGAGCATTTAAGAAGGCTTACTTTATGAAAATCATAATCTCGTATTCATCATGCGTAACATGTGATAATCCACACTGCAGTGATTATGCACATACTACTTGGAATAACAACACCAATTCTCTCTAACGTAACTATTGAAGTTCAAAACGTGTCAGCTCATTCTGTTTATTCTGTTTAAAACCCTCTGCCGACAATTTTCTTTGATTCGCATTTGCTGTTATCTGAAAGAGTGACCACTGAAAACGATAACTGTGGGCTGTTAATGCAATGACTGGTCATTATTTCCTGGAGTGCTTGGCATTCTTGGAGATGATGTGCAGTTGTGTGTTGATCGTACGCAGTTGTTGTTTGAAGAGGCGAGAGGCCATTTTGACAGATCGTGTTTTTTTGTTTTTTTTTGGGGGGGGGGGGGGGGTTGGAAGTCTAATAATGCACTCGACCAGTGGCGGCGCTACGGGGAGGGGGGGGCACGAGGGGGTGGGGTGGGTGGGCATTTGCCCCCCCCCCCAAACGAAGGCTTTGCCCCCCACCCCCACACAGTTGCCCCCCCCCCCCCCCCCCAACCATCTCGCATGCATTTCCATCCACCCTCACACACAAACACATTCAGTCACTCTCTCTCACACACACACACCCCTCTCTTTTTTTATTCCCAATAATTTCCCATACACACTTAGCCCAAAGCCTCAGGCTAGCTGATGAACACATCCAGGCAGTAGAGATTTAAAGACTCGGATGCAGATACATCCCTTGTCTAAAAAAAATCATGGATTTCGCATTATGACAGACGGGCATTATCTCCTTTGCACTGTTCAATTATTTGAAGTCTCTCTCTCTCTCTCTCTCTCTCTCTCTCTCTCTCTTACGCACAGACCCACCAGACGCGGATCCAGGATTTTTTGAAAGAAGGACTGCTAATTACCATTACATTTAGTCGAAACTTGGACCCAAAGTCCGTAATATAATTTTTTGGTTTGGTACGTCCACAGGACGTACCAAACCAAAAAATTACGTCCACAGGACGTACCAAACCAAAAAATTATATTACGGACTTTGGGTCCAAGTTTGGACTACCTCATAACAAAGTAATGATATGATCCTTTACGTATTTGCCCCCCTTCATGGGAGTCTGCCCCCCTAGTTGCCCCCCCCCCCCCCCCCCCACAAAAAAATTTCTGGCGCCACCACTGCACTCGACACTGGGTATTTTAATGACTTGTTCATTATTCTAGTGCATTATACTTTACGGAAATGTTTTCTTCCTTCAATGTTTCCATCCTTCCTTCGATGGGACAATATAATTAGCGTCCACTGTACTGTACGAATCCTTTTTTGAGTCCAGCCAATTTGTTCAACTTCAGTGAAGGTTAGGCTCCAACCTATGATCTCATCTCATCTTATCTCCTTTTATCTCATATTATGTTATCTAATCTTATTTCAGCTCATCCTGCCTTGCTTCATCTCTACTTTCCTAACACATCTTTATTCGGAACTATGCTTTATTTTTTTTACACCGCATTATGAACATGCTCTTGCCGAGATTGTGATGATGCGGAGTAGAATAATAACAATAATAATGAAGTTCATATCCTCGGTTCCACAGGGCTTTACAATCGAGAACAGGCGTGGTATATAAGTAAATATGCTCTGCGGCTGAATGAGTCTGTGGTGGGGTAATGAAGATAATCATAACGCTAAAGGGGAATACAACATACTTTCCTATCTTCATTTCCTTACCTTGTCTTAATTCAGTCTCTGTCCGGTTGCCATGACACCGAGAGCATGCTCAACACCGCTACTTTTGTCCGGCTCCGACACTCTTGTACATACTCACTGATTGATGTAAGACTGATCTGTCTCGGAACAAAACCAAATTTAAGGATAACGAATACATACGTGTTTGATGTTACGACAACTTCTCAAGGAAAATAAAATCACTTCTTCTGACACACATACCTCCATGTTTATACTGATGGAGGCGGCAGGAAGACGGCCAATCTGGCCATGCTGCTTCCCAACAGAATATCGTTATTTCCTTATTAACTATTGTCACTTTGTACTTTTATATTCTGTTGAATAAAATTTACTTACTTACAATTATCAAGTTATCATCCGGAAACCAATTGTTTACGATTTACTATGTTGAAAGTCACTGTGACCTTTCACCTAGCGAGTACAAAAGATCTTCCTCCCACTGATGCCAACCTACCTATGAAGTTTCATGAAAGTGGGTCGAAGCATTATCAAGTTATCGTCCGGAAACCAATTGTTTACGGATTTACTATGTTGGAGGCCACTGTGACCTTGACCTTTCATGTAGCGAGTCCAAAATGAAGAGGATTCTTCCTCTCACTGATGTCAACCCACCTATGAAGTTTCATGAACGTGGGTCGAACCATTATCAAGTTATCATCCGGAAACCAAATTGATATTTTATTTTATTTGCCAGTATACGAAAATGATACAAAGTTTACATATTGTAATTGTAACATAAACATTTCCACCAAAACATTTTACACATTGCACATTTTCCAAAACAATTGTATACTGGCAGGGAAAGGCATAGCCAGAATGGCTGTCTTCCTACCTTTCCCTGTGAAAGAGGGAAGAAAAGAAAAGAAAGAAAGATAACAATAGGTAGGGAAAAAAGGGATAAATAATTGCAACATTGTGGATTCCATACTCTGCCTTGGCGTGGTCACACTCCGACATGCGCCCATAGTGCCGCTGATGGTTAGCACCTGCAAAATGTCGCTCTCTTGATTCTGCCGACACAATCCTCCAGATACCTTGAATGTAACGGAACAATACATAGACCTACGCAGTGATTGGTTGAGGCTGAATTAGAGGCGACGTGGACGAGAATACCAGACAGCTTTTAGAGTCAACACCTGATTTATTGTTAATCCTTTATCCAACGCAAAGAACAAAACCCGCCGCACACGGAAATGACCATTCACATTTTATTACACTTCCACTTCCCGTCTCAAAGCCGCATGCCATGACCCCTCACCGGAGCGATCTCGTTGAGGTCATCCCAGTGAGGGCACACAGCCATGTTCCTGAGACGGAGAATGAAAGCTGTCGACTTAATCGGTTCATGTGCCACATAGGTTAGGAGAGACAATCTGAACAATAAGGGTTCGAACAGGAGACATCTTCAGAATAAGAGGCGAGAAGCGTTGCTGTTAACTTTTTCTTGAATTCATTCCTATTCTCTATTTTTCTAATGTCCCTTTCCAAGTCATTCCACAGTTTTGGAAGTGAAAAAAAACGGTAATTTATCAAGGACTTTTGTTCTGGTTTTGTGTCTGCGTACGAGACCTGTCTGGCGAGTGTTTACATTCGTTTGATTATTTACGATCGAGAAGAAATTTGCAAATGAACCCGGAAGGTTCCCATGGAGCCAGTCAAACAGGAATAATGTGGCGTGTAATTTGTATAAGTCTTCTAACTTCAGTATACTATCTTTGATAAATAGAGGGTCAGTGTGGGCATTGTATTTCTTATTATTTATTATTCGTAAAGCTCGCTTCTGCAGTTTGTAAAGACGATCACAGGCTTTGGACGCACCCCATAAAGGAATTCCGTAGATTAAGTGACTCTGTATCAATGTGAAATACAATGTTTTCATAACTTTATGAGGGAGAAACTGTTTAACTTTATTAAGAGCGTAATTGGCAAGTCCAACTTTCTTACAAATTTGAGATATATGTGCGTTGTACGATCGATTTTCATCAATATTTATACCAAGAAACTTTAAGGACTTCTCATTTTCTCCTTTACCATCTTTACTGATGACTCGATTGTTTATAAAAACATTCTGATGAGTAATATGCCTTTCTCTTTGGCGTGGATTAAATAACATGTATTTCGTTTTCGCTTCGTTCAATAATAAGTGGTTAGCGGCACACCAGTCAGATATATTTTGAAGTTCCTCATTGAAATCTGAGACTAGGGGGTTTATCTTTGCTCCAGACTTGTATGGAGAAGTATCATCTGCAAACGACAAGAGATTCAGCGAAGTTGAATTACTTATGTCATTTATGTATATAAGAAATAGGATAGGACCTAATATTGAACCTTGTGGAACTCCACATGTTAGTTCGGTTAGATTGGATTTACTGTCACCAAAAGTAATATACTGATTCCTGTTCATCAGGTAACTTTTGAACCAACTTAAAACATTCCCTCTTATCCCATAATGTTCTAGTTTTTTAAGAAGGGTATCGTGACTGATTGTATCAAAAGCTTTTGAAAGGTCTAGAAAGAGAGCTAAAGTGGTGTCCTTACTGACTTTGTTATTTTCCACGGCTATGTGTTTAAACAACTGCATAGCTGGATGTAATGTGCTGTGATGCTTCCTGAAACCATATTGGTGGTGATAGAGAATATCAAATTTATTCAGAAACTTCATCAGTCTGACAAACATGAGCTTTTGAGAAGACAGGCAGAATACTTATTGGCCTATAATTTGTGAAATTATTTTCATCGCCTGATTTAAAGATTGGAATTATCTTTGCAATTTTCATTCTGTCGGGGACTATTCCTTGGCTGAATGAGATGTTCATAATATGAGCGAGTGGGCTGGCAATCGGGTCTATCGATTGTTTAAGTATACTGGATGTAATATTCTCACAGTCCTGACTTGTTTTAGACTTCATTTTGGCTACGATATCAATAATTTCAAAAGACGACGTTGGTAACACGAACATATTATCTAGCAATGGAGATTTCATGAATTCAGAATTCAGATTATTTATGATTTAGTATGTTCAAGTTCACTGTGACCTTGACCTAGTGAGTCCAAAATAAATAGAGTTCTTCCTCTCACCGAGGCCAACCTACCTATGAAGTTTCATGAACGTGGGTCGAACCATTATCAAGTTATCGTCCGAAAACCAATTGTTTAATAATATAATAATAATGTAGTTTATAGCCGAGTCTCCACACAAGGTGCTCACGGGCTTCACACACAATGTTATATATACAAATAAAGAAATGCATACAAACAAAAATACAGGTTATTCGATGCTGTACACACTTTTGAACAGGTATGACTTAAGGGGATGACTTAAATGTCTCTACGCTTTGAAATACTTTGAATTGTTCCGGTAATTGATTCCAGAGGTAGGGTGCAGCTGCCGAAAATGAGCGATCTCCTGCAGTAACCAAGTTGTAAGACTTTCTAACCAAGCTGTTAGAGGAAGAGATCGGAGAGCTCTAGCTGGTTTGTATTCCTCGACAAGCGAGGTTAGATAAGATGGAGCAAGGCCATTAATACACTTGAATGTGAGTAAGAGAATTTTGAATTTGATTCTTTCCTCGACAGGAAGCCAGTGGAGTTTGCGCAGAATTGGAGTTACGTGGGAATTTCTAGGTGCTCTGCATACCAACCTAGCTGCACAACGTTGGAGGTTATCCAGTTTTGTTATAAGTGATTTCTTACAGCCATATAACAGCGAATTGCAATAGTCCAGGCGGCTGATTACAAAGGAATTCACCAACTGCTTTGCCGTTCCCTCGTCAACAACGCTACGAACCCTGCCGATATTTCGAAGATGATGGAAAGCTGACCGAGACACTTGCATCACATGTTTCTTGGCAGCAAGATTGTCATCGACAAAATATCCCAGGTTTCGAACGTCAGTAGAAGGGGGAACAACGGTATCTTCAATTTCAAGATGAGGTTTAGATATATTGGATAGCTGGTGAGGTAAACCAATGTATATCACTTCCGTTTTGTCTGCATTCAGTTTCAGAAAATTACGTGTCATCCAACATTTGATGTCAGATACACAAGATTCTAGGCTGCTAGCCGCTTGCCCTTCGGTCCCCGGTTGAAAATGCACATAAAGCCGCGTGTCATCAGCGTAAAAATGAAAGCTCAGGCCATAACTACGGATGATATCGCCTAGAGGGAGAACATACATAATGTAAAGCAAGGGTCCTAACACGGAGCCTTGAATCACCCCGAATTCCAAGGGAACGTTTTTCGATTCTGTACCGCCGACCACCACTCTCTGGGATCTATAAGTTAGGTATGACGAAAACCATCTCAATGGTGCCCCAACAATACCCAATCGGTGCTCTAATCTATCAAGAAGCAAGGCGTGATCAATTGTATCGAATGCCGCATTAAATCTAAAAGAACCAAACAAGAGACTTCACGTTTGTCCATAGACAGGAGAATGTCGTTCAGCACACGGACAAGCGCAGTCTCAGTACTACAACATGGCTTGTAGGCTGATTGGAACTCCTCCTCAAGACCACATCGGGTCAGGTGTTGACGTATCTGACAAGCTACCAACCGTTCTAGTAGTTTGGAAAGGAAGGAAAGATTTGAAATTGGCCTATAATTCTTCAGGACATCTTTGTCAAGTCCCGGTTTCTTCAAAAGAAGAACAACGCGGACTTCTTTCATTGAAGAAGGAAATGTACCAGATTCGAGAGACTTGTTCACTATGCTAAGAAGCCATGAGAAATTGATAGCAAACACTGTTTCAGTTTTGTTGGAATTACGTCAAGGCAGCTTTGTTTTGAAGGGGACTTCCTAATAATGGACGCAATATCCTAATAGCTCACAGACCGGAAACAATCGAAATGTGTTCCACCAAAGGTTGATTCTGATCGCTTTACTTCAGACATAGCTTCAGTTGGATTTTCAGGAGAGAAGCCGGATCTTATAGTTTCGATTTTCTGTACGAAGTAGTCGGCGAAAGTGTCCGCCAATTCGCCAGCAGAGGAATGTTCTGGGAGGGAAATGTTACCTTTCTGATGAAATAATTTGTCGATTACAGATGAAATGATGCTTGGGCGCTTTGAATTGTCCATTACAATATCAGCAAAATACTTTCGCTTGGCTTGAAGGATGAGCCAATTTACGCGATTTCTTTGATTTACAAACATTTCTCGGTGGATTGACAGTTTTGATTTTCGCCACTGAAATTCTAGTTTGCGGCGCTCACTTTTGGCTTCCCGCACTTCATCAGTGTACCACGCAGAATGGTGCCTCGCGGTGAGTGATCTTTTGCGAAGAGGGGCAAAAGTGTTCATTAAATCAGAGGCAACCTCTTGGAATTTGGACACAATTTGATCGACATCCGAGTTTACGCCCGAGTTTACGCCCGAAGCCCGCCCGCCCAACCGCCATTCATCAAACTATAAGTCGAATTTGACTTCGTCACAACTCGACTAAAAATACAATTTAAAAGTTTTATAGTATTGGCCCATAGCTCTAAAAGTTACCGTGTGTATAAAGGGCGGAATGGTGGACCGGTAAATCTTGAGTTTTCGTGACAAACGGTATTCATGTATTTATTTATTGATGTTTAAGGTCACAGTTAACATCTATGTCTATATCATGACCACAACAAAGGTAGGAAGTCAAGTTTAGCCAATCGTTGATACCCAATGTTGCCCATTTTAGAGAGCAACCACTCAGCCATTGACCACCAGATCCTATTCTACCAATAAAACAAAGTTTGTTTATGACAGGAATTAAACACTTGTTCACTTCCCGGGACCCCACGAGGAACTAAGGGCATCCATTCATTTGCGAGTAGATATTGAAGTTTGTAGGACTGTGGCGTTTTCGAACGAGATTAAAGGATAAATACATAGCAGTGTCGTCCCATGAGTTCCAATGTGTTCTATGTGCCAGTAGGAACATAGAACACATTGGGACTCAGGGGACGATGTGTTGATCCGTGTCGTAGTATCACGTCGAGATGAGGTGGCCAGATTGTCGGATCACATGAGCTGCCGCAAGCTTCCCTAGTTACAAAGTCTATTTTAACGGATAAATAGTCCGACGTTATTCATACGGAAATTCTCGGCAATTTCCGTAGGAGTGTGATATGGATTTTTGATCCGGAAAATCTCACCTGGCGTGATTCGACAGTCTGGATAAAGTCGTCAAACAGTAGTGATATTTAGGATAAAAATATCAGTCATATAATAATGTTTTCTCTCCCTCACTTCCTATGCAAGATATGCGTGTTTCATGTGAGAATAGTCCAGGCGCAATATGGTTTGACCCGGAAGAAATTTAGGACAGGCTAATTTTGGTGTCATTTGACGCGGAATTAAACTGGGTACAACATATCCAAAATCCCCAAAACTCCGCTTTGGGGAAAATTTTTCAAATTTTTTTGCAAGATGGCCGCAAGGAGGGGTTTCATAGAAAAAAAATCTTTAGTGGCACCAATTTCTCAATAGTCTTGATATTTTGGGTGAGAACTGGAGAGGTTTTGTGCATCATTCGTACTTTAAGCACGAATGCCAATCCTATAAAGCGGACAAATGAATGAGAAATTTCACAATTGTTAGGGAAATGGCCCCAAAATACCATTTTCTTCAATTTTCAAACCCATACGAAGTTGAGTCTGAATACAACAGAAAAAAACGAGATATAATTCTGCTGACGATGTTTTTCACAACTCCCGAGATGGCGAAGAATGATATCGATCAACTTCCTTCGCAATGATTAAATCCCGAGATGAGATCTGACCGAAATCATGCCGGTGTTCCTCAAGGCACTCTATTGTCGCCAGTTTCGTCTCCAATCTCAACCGGATCGGAGTTCAGGCAATTCTCCCCTCGACAGTCTCCACGAGCAGAGACACATTTGATTGCGTTCTTTCTATAAGAGCATATATTCGTTCCGCAGGGGTGTTTGGGGGTTATTTTGCATTTGCAACGTATAAATTTCAGGAAAGCTTCAGGCGCTGCATCCAGGTCAGTCATCACGGGTATCAACTCATTTTCGAGAATTTCCCAGCCCCATTTCTGAGGATCTAGGATATCAATATCCAACTGCTTCCATTCCACCGTTTGTAAGTGAACTCGCAGGCTGTAAAAGTATTCCGCGCCTTCAGTTGGAGGTAGTTTCTGAGGTTCGATTCCTGTCTTGCTGGAAGTGACCATTGTCATGAAGTTTGAGTATCTCAAGCCATTCATTGTGTCTGACTGCTTGCCAGAGTACAGCATTACAAACAGTTCAGCGCCGATTCTTCCAATTTTTGCTTGAGATACGGCGCTGTCGTGCATTGTTGCTGATATCTTCTGAATCTCCCTTGACTTTTCTAACCTCTTGAGAAGCTGTGTCTTCCCAAGGCCAAATGTTGCCGAAGTAACATCACACCCACTCCATGCATGTATGAACAGGAGGTGTCGCCTAGTTGTTTCTCCGATCTTCGCTATTATATCTGCGATCTTCCATGCCTTCCCACCCCCATGTGACTTCCGTGCTTCTGGTTGGATATAAACATCAGCCGAAGTATGATTCCAATGTTGAATGGATAACACTAGTACATCAGTATCATCTGCGGCAATGACAACTGAATTCCCTTGAGATGAAAGTTTGATGGCACTTTCAACAATCAGGGTATCAGCATCGCCCGAACTGCAGTATCGCCCGAACAGTATGTCCACCCGCTCTCAGTAATGTGGACAACAATTTTATGAACTGCATTTTGTTGTTCTCGTTCGACAAGAACCGTTCCTGGCTCTTGTGTGCAGTCATATTGTCTGTCAACCGGATATCGGCACACACGTTGACAGCTCTCCTTCTATGCTTATGACTTTTCATGTTTGGTCGCTGTCCATAACCATCGAAGACGACACAGCAATTCTGCCCACATTTGTTGAACACATATCCAACATACTGATGGGCTACTTCCGAGTAGTTAGCCTTCGCCTTCCATTTGACTCTGTGGAGGAGAGCCCTCCGGCAAGCACGTACCCGGAATCAGATGGCGGCTTCGAAAGTGCTACTCGATCTGTTATTGCAGCTGCTAGGTCTGCCTTGTTTGCTTTTCTGAGAAAGAAGTCTTTGAAGAGAACTGTTGGCATCACAGTCAGTTCGTACTCAAAGAACTGTGCCACGTCGCGCTCCCTCTGGGCAATAGCTATCAATCGAGTGAACAGAGCTGATGGGTCTATTGATAGCCTCTGATTATCCAACTTAACCCGGGGTTCAAATTGTCTAAAGTGCGAATTTGATCACTCCTTTTGATGGAGGCATCAGAAACAACAACATTGTCTAGTTTAGAGTGCATCTCCACCGACTCGGTATTGTCGCAGTTAATACCATCACACAAGGAAGCTGACAATCCGCAGGGCAGGGAGCGCAATCTTTCATTCTCATCGAAAGGATCGTACAAGTCAAACCACTCTAGTATTTTCATCATGTCGGTGTTGTCTCGTTTACGACGAGAAGTGCCCATGTCTACATGTTGTTCACTGGTACTGGGTTTCATGTCCCAGTCTATCAGAGTTGTCATAGCTTCGTGTATTTCGGCGCATTTTTGCATGGTGTAAATCCACTCCTGACGCACTGATTCGGTCACCTCTCGACCTCGCGTTAGTCCACCTCGACTTTTAATTGAGCACATGAAGACTTGTTCAATCACAAGGTCACTTGAAAGACCTGCCCAAACCCTGGAGTTTTGGCGTATAGCATGGAAACCACCAAAGAAGAATCTATCATACAACCACGGATGTTTCTCGGGGAGCTCAAACATCATTTGCAGACACAACCTGCAACTCTTAGCGTAGTGTACATGCCTCGTGGCAGCGAAGTGGTTCAACATATTACTGACAGCAATAAGGTGGAGATTCCAATCGCCAAGGCGTTCACATCTGATGAACATTTTCAGTGTCTGGACAAATTCTAGATATTGTATCCATAGCTTAGCAGTGCGCGATTGTTCAGCCAGTTGGGCTTTGTACTCGTCGAGGCAAGTGTTTAACCTTACGAGAGATGCTGAGTTTGCAACATCTGAAAGAGCTATCGAGCTGTCCAGCACATTATCATACAACTCCTTGACACTATCTAAATCTTCCCTATTGATAGATTTCTGTCCACTTCTGACGCTATATGAACTCCACGGAGCGGATCAGGTTCAGCCATTTCTGAGCTAGTAAGGGACGTGCACCGGTGTAATGGACTGTAATGATACACTCTGTATACCTGTGTGTTAGTGAGTAGAAAAAAAGGGATTCACACAAATCCATGTCCTCAGGTTCGCAAACGCTGGAATGCTGGTTTCGGAAATTTGATCAGTATAAATGTTATAAAAAAATTCCCCAAAGCGGATTTTTGATATGTTCTTCGGGAGACATTACTCTTCAAAATGACACAAAAATCAGCTTGTCCCATTTTTTTTCCGGGTACGACTACTTTAGTTGGTTCAACGCCTGTACTAGAAGGCCATGTGAAATAGATATCTCTCTCACATGACCCACGTGACCGGCTTATTAGTATATTTAATGAGCGCACGGAGCATTTAATCATCGCACGTTCTTCCATAAACAAACAACATGGCGTCAAGTTTCGGAAATATTAGCAGACGAACGTTTATCGAAGAAAAGAGAAATAAAAACACAGACCGCAAAACCAAAGCATTCTTCAACTGTTTTATATGAATTTTTGAGTGAACGCCATTATGAGTCAAGAGAATTGCACGAAATTCCCGTCGAAAAGTTATGCGAACACATTGCAGAATTCATCAGGATGTGTCAATGTTCATTTCGTTACAATTCTTTAACCTCTGTCTTGCCGGCGTTGGTGTTTAATTTCGTGGTTTCTACCGACCTGTGGTATACATTGAACTTTTGTGAGCTCTTTTCGATAAGGAAATCAGTTTTTTTTTCAAATGGACAACAAAATTGTTCGATATAGCTGCACGTGCCACTGGATGACTTTTGATGACGTCAGAGTATATACCGACCTGTGGTATACATAGGTCAGTATATACTCTGACGTCATCAAAAGTCATCCAGTGGCACGTGATGGGGGCGAGTGTGAGATGGGGAAAATCTTACCATCGGAACAAGATATTTGGCTCGGCAAGCCTCGTATCTGGCCCAAATATTTTGCCCTTGGGTGAATATTTACTTTGAAGCTTTTTTTTTTGGGGGGGGGGGGGGGGGGCGGTGCTTTGGTTTTTATGACGGAAGAGTTACCCACGAATTTCTGGTGGATTAATAATAATAATTTATGGCCTTAAATACCCATACAGTGCTATGTTTTTATGGCTGTACAAAAAGTGAAATTCCAAACGAAAAAGGCAAGTTTTAATGCCCGAATTGAAAGAAACTGAAAAATCAGTTTCTTTTAACCCTTTACCTAACATAACGCCAAAAACGGCCAGCATTATTCACCAGTCAATTTTCATTTCCTTTTCATTTGCTGTCACAAAAACATTGCTTATGACAACACATTGGAACGAGCTCATTGAGATCATTCCAATGAGGGGTCAGAAGCTAAGTTTTTTATGCAAATGGATTTTTTAAAAATTAGTTATTCAAAACATTCTTTTGCAAGTGTCGTCTGCTGTTCGTGTTTGATGGTAAAGGATTAAGCGACTAGGAAGATAATTCCTCAGGTTTAGCCTGGCAACTACAAATTCCCTTTCACCGGTAACACTGAATTTAGATGAGGGCTGAACCAGATTCTATTTATATGGACTCAAGAGTCCTCAGCAGTTTACGACAGGTATGCAAATTGGGTAAGTAGGTTGGGGCGCGGTGGCGTTGCGGCAACCGGTTCTCGTCAAATCACCGAAGTTAAGCAACGTAGAGCCCAGTTGGTCCTTGGATGGGTGACTGTCTGAGCGATCGATTCGGATTCCCTTGTTGTGTCCTTGGGCAAGGCAATTCACCCCGATTGTCCACATGGGAGCACGATGACGCCGTGTACTGAGGCGTACTGCACGTCGATGGTGCACATGTCTCCAACCAATCTAACCCTGCATGTGCTGCAGTGCGGAGTTACGATGTTGGGGAGCTGGCAGCTGCTCGTCGTTGCTCGGTGGTTCTCTCCGAGTACTCCGACTTCTTCCACCCGTAAAACTGTCACCTACACGATATAACCTTGGCTGTTAAAGTGTCGTTAAACCCTAAAAAATACATAACATAGACAAATAGGTTTACGCAAATCCTTTGATCCATCTAACACTTGAACTCTGATGGTGTCTTCCAAGTAAGTTCAATGAAAGCAATTGGAAGAGTCCATATTCATTACCTGGGGGGTAGGCCAATCAATATTTTCAACGTACATGCATTGTTGTACTGACCGTTGAAAATATTGATTGGTTACCCACACATTCACTATTTATTTATTTATTTAAAGGAGTTTAATGACACTTTCGACAGCCAGTGTCACGCCATGCCGGACAGTTTTACAGGTGGAGGAAGCCGGGGTACCCGGAGGGAACCACCGAGCAACTGTCAGACTCCCCCAACGTACTAACTCCACACAAGCAGGGTTAGCATTGGTTGAAGACAGGTGCACCATCGACGTTCAGTACGCCTCAGTAAACAGCGCCACCACGCCCCCGCGTGGGCAATTGGCATTAAGTGCTGTAGCTTTTAACACTTTACCCAACGTAACGACCAAAACCGGCCAGCGCTATTCTCAAAAATCGCCAATTAATTTTCATTATTTTTTGTCTCAAAAACATAGGTTATGCCTCCTCGTTGGAACGAGCTCATCGAGCTCGTTCCAACGAGGGGTCATAACCTATGTTTTTGAGACAAAAAATGAAAAACACTAGTTAATCAAGAATTATTTTGGCAAGTGTCGTCTGCTTTTCAATTTAGGTAAAGGGTTAAACAGTGGCAATTTTAGAATCTATCAAGACGGAGTAGCAATAATCTCGGCTACTTGTGATAAAACCGTGACCAAGCTGTTCTGATGTCTTTGTGTTAAAAATGAACCCCATCAAATGTACTTAACATTTTCATCAACTGGCAGGTTTTCATCCATGAGATTATCAAGATTGCAGACAGAACTGCTGGGTGTAATCATTGAACATTGAGAGAAAATTTGGAGATTTTCGTTATTTGACGTGGTATACATATGGACTATTTATTTATTTATTAAGGTTTAACAGTCAAGGTCATATCGTGTCGGAGACTTTAACAGTCAAGGCCATATCGTGTCGGAGACAGTTTTACGGGTGGAGGAAGCCGGAGTACCCGGAGAGAACCACCGGGCAACGACGAGCAGCTGTCAGCTCCCCAACATCGTAACTCCGCACTGCAGCAGATGCAGGGTTAAATTGGTTGAAGACATGCGCACCATCGACGTGCAGTACGCCTTAGTACACGGCGTCACCGTGCCCCCACGTGGACAATCGGGGTTAAGTGCCTCGCCCAAGGACACAACGCGGGAGTCCGAATCGATCGCTCAGACAGTCACCCGCCCAAGGATTAACCGGGCTCGACGTTGCTTAACTTCGGTGATCTGACGAGAACTGGTTACTGCAACGCCATCGCGCCCCCGACATATAGACTACATATATATTTGTGTGTGTGTATGATTGTCTTTGTGTTAACCATTTACTTAACGCAGACGATATCAAAATGTATTATTTCAAATATCATTTTTTAAATATTTCCAAACAATTTCAACAAAACCATATCATGTGACCCCCTCATTGGAACGAGCTCGACGGGCTCGTTCCAAAGAGGGGTCACATGATATGATTTTGTTGAAATTTTGTGAAATATATTGTTTCGGCTGCTGAATTTTCATATCACGCGGGCGGATGTGGCAGATTTGTTGGGAAAAGCGTTAAAAGGTAGGTCCAAACACGAGAGAAGAGATCACGCCTAAAATAAAAATTACACCGATATATGTAAGAAATAACTGTTGTTTTCCTTTGGTTTATGCGATATAAACCGAAAATTTTTAGCACAAGCTTCATAACTCGCGTAGCGAGTTATGATTAAGCTTGTGCTGAAAGTTTTTCAGCACAAGCTCCGAAAATTTTCGGAAATTTTCAGCACAAGCTTCATAACTCGCGTAGCGAGTTATGATTAAGCTTGTGCTGAAAGTTTTCGGTTTATATCGCATAAACCGAAGGAAAACAACAGTTATTTCTTATAATTTAATCCGGCTGTAATATAAAAATATAAAAACTATGTGTACGTGAACGAAAAACTTTTAATTTTCGCAAAAGACAACAGTCAAACTCACGAAAGTGTGCCACAAACAGGTCACGTCAGTCATTGTCAAATTGTTTGTTGTTTTGATTTTCGATCGCAGACGACAGATATTCAGCAAGTCACCTAACAATATCATTAAAAACATTTTTTTTAAGTTCCCCTAAAATCATGTTTGGATGTATGATCTTTGATTCGTCTCCCACTTCGGTATATTTCATTAAATTCAATTGTTCCCGAGAAATTATCATTATATTCTCGCTGACTGGAGGCGACGAAAAATCGATCATTGATCTTTGTTTACAAGCTTGTTATCCATCTATCAGTCTGCCGTCACGCCCTCACGGTGACAATTGGATTGAGTGGGCGGGGCTTCCAGAGTGTAGACATTCCAAATCATTACGTGATTTGGTTTATACGATTTTGACGACTTTCACGCTGTATGCTTTCAACCAATCAAACGCAGAGGCGGAGCAAATGATTAAATTATTCATTATTAAACAATAAAATTACTTTATATTGTAGCATGACAGGATACTTTATTGCTGAATATGTCTGTGCCAAATGTTCTTAATTATTGTTCTTGATTTGTGCCAAATGTTCTTAATCATATTTCACTATCTCTGTATTATTATACATGCAGGGGGGGGGGGGGAGTGGGGGGGGGGGGTCTCGGTGGGTACAGGTGCAGTCTGCAAGCCAAGAGGTCTTCTCTTCGAATCCCACATGCGGCAACGCTGTGTCCTTGGGCAAGACACTTTACTCCATTACTCACGTGGGGGCACGGTGGCGTTGTGTACTAAGGTGTACTCAACGTCCATCCTGCACTTGTCTGACAGTTGCTAGGTGGTTCTCTCCGGGTATCCGGCTTCCTCCACCCGTAAAACTGTCCGACATGGCGTGACACTGGCTGTCGAAAGTGTCGTTACACCCAAATAAATAAATAAATTATACATACAGCCTGTCCCAATGCGGGTGATTTATTGCAATAAAGTTCAGTCCTCTCCTCTCCTTTCTGTTCTATATTCTATTTCAGTCAACCCTCAGGTGGGGAAGAAGGATTCACGAATTCTATGATCCTCTTTGATGAAACTAACACTCCCTTTCACATCTAAATCACAGTTTAATGATAAATATATACAATGAAATCATTACTAACAAACCTGCCAGTAATTCGTAACAGACAAGTCAAAATGATTATTTTTCATTCATTATCATATTCAGTATTTGGCACGTTTTGACACATCACGTATGATCATCACTCACACGCGAGATGTAATAAATTATTGTACGTAATATCTATTTCACTCACGACCATGCATAAATTGAAGATATTTCATTTATAACCCGGAAAGCTGAATTGAAAACAAATTAACGAAGACAAAACGTAAAACCAGACAATGATTTGTGAAGTAAAGTATATTGGTGTAACAGGAGAGATAAGTGCGGGAGCCGGGGTTCGAACCGTCGACCTCTAGCACACAAAGCGACCGATTTACCACGAGACTCAGAGATCCAGACCATCCAGGCTGGTTGGTAAGTCGCCTTTAAACCTCGACCGCTACACTACTCTCCCCTTCTTTTGAGATTCACCACATGTGAATCTCACCCAGGTTCCTCCCTCAGAGCGGTCGAAACACCCACAATGCCACCTACTGCAGAGGATCGGACGAGCCCCCAAATGTAACAGGGGGGAGAGATAAGAGAGGGAGCCGGGGTTCGAACCGTCGACCTCTAGCACACAAAGCGACCGATTTACCACGAAACTAAGAGATCCGGACCAACCAGGCTGGTTGGTAAATGGCTTTTATACCTCGACCGCTACATAGGGAACGTGTCAAACGCTACTTATTTCCAGTTCCTTATTCGACATTCGTTATCAACCGATAAAATCGGTTGATAACGGATGTTGAATATGGAACTGGGAATAAGTAACACTTGTCACATCCATAACTGTATAACATGAATCCACAGTACGCACAGAGGCGGCGGAACCGGCAAGGGGAGGGGGGGGGGGGGTATTTCTTTGTTGAGGCTATCCCCATATTTCATGAAACGCCTAAAAACTACAAATCGAGCGCCCAATCCTTGCAGGCGACTCGATGAAATACCGCAATGGCGGATACAAACTGGTGACGGTAGAACGACCAGCCACATCTGGCCTGAGACGGGATTATTTCGACCGATCATCGAACCACGTTAACTCGGTTTGTTAAAGAAACCTCACAACTCCTATTCAAATATCTTGTTAATTTCAGACTATCCTAAATACTCTAGCTAAAATATGGTCCGCCACTGCGGTATTTCATCGAGTCGCCTGCAAGGATTTGGCGCTCGATCCTTCGGACAGCGAGATGGGACAGTGCGACTTCGTACTCAGCAACAGCGTTCGTGGCCTACAATATCGTTCACGAGTTATACCAGTGGCACACGAAATAACATGTTGAATTCAACAAGCAAGTTTCAACTGGTAGAATGCTGGAAGCCCATATTTGGGCTCTGTTCTCAAGTGAAAGTACCTCTACAGAAAAGCCACACGTGTGCGTTAAATCAGCACCCCTCCACCCTACTCCACCTGGAATTTACGCCCATGTAGCATGTGCATGATGGAAGGGTGATATTGTGACAGATCTGTTACTAAAGTATTTATTTATTATTTATTGGTGTTTAATGTCACATACTTATGCACAATGGCTAATCGTGACCGTGACAGTTTTATGGGTGGAGGAAGCCAAAGTACCCGGAGAGAACCACCGAGCATCGACGAGCAACTGTGAGCTCCTCAACATTCTAACTCTGTTCAAGCTCCTCTCAAGCAGGGTTAAAGCGGTTGAGGACATGTGCACCATCGACGTGCAGTACGCCTTAGTACACGGCATCATCGTGCCCCCATGTAGGCAACCGGGATAAAGTGCATTGCCCAAGGACACAACGCGGGTCGTCCCGGTCCAACAGTCTACCACTGAGCCACCGCGGTAGAGTACTTGAGAGAGTCTGAATTAACGGAAGCACATTGGGGCCTACATGTGTAGTGGGAGCATTGATAATATTCGCATTCAGATTGCGAATATTCGCATTCAACATTGCGAATATTCGCATTCAACATTGCGAATATTCGCAATGCACTGTGAATATTCGCAATGTAAATGCGAATATTCGCAATGATGAATGCAAATATTCGCAAAGTGGAATGCGAGTATTCGCTATGCAGAATGCGAATATTCGCAATGTTAAATGCGAATATTCGCAATGTTGAATGCGAATATTCGCAATGCATTGCGAATATTCGCTATGCTCAATCCCCCCGATACACATGTTGGCCCTAATGGGCATCCTTATGAATTTGACAAAGACTGTGTTCACGTGAAATGGGGTTTTATCTTTGGCTATTTATATTTCCGCATTCAAGTACAAAATATACCCTCCCACCGGCCATGACAGTGGAATGTGAGCAGGATGAGAGAATACATCCTCTCTGTAAAAATTTGGCCAACCTTCTCTGTAAAAGCCGCACCCTGTACCGGAATACATTGTCACGTACTCAACAATAATATAGTGGTAACATTATTTATCTTACATTCAACATGTATGTTGTCTGTATAAACTCCGCAACTGTCATGTATCCGACCCCCTGATACAGATGTTTGTATCGGGGGGTCGGATACAAGCACGTTCCTTTCGCGTGAGTTCCATTTTTTTTCATTTTGTTCATCCGTACGAATAAATTGTTCGTTATATATTCGTCTGCATTCTTGACTTATCCTCAATATATTGTAAGATAAAATGATTATTACCATTATGTGGATGTACAAATATGTATCCGAGTCTCGCTCCAGGTTCTAAGGGTAGATCACGACTCGTCTTCGACTCGTCGTGATCTGCCCTTAGAACCCTAGAACCCGGAGCTCGACTCGAATACATATTTTGTACATCCACATAATAGTAGTAATCTCTATTTATCTTACAATCAACATGTATTTTGTCTGTAATACCTCCGCAACTGTCATGTATCCGACCCCCTGATACAGATGTTTGTATCAAGGGGTCGGATACAAGTACGTTCCTTTCGCGTGAGTTCCATTTTTTTCTTTTTGTTCATCCGTACGAATAAATTGTTCGTTATATATTCGTCTACATTCTTGACTTATCCCCAATATATTGTAAGATAAAATGATTATTACCATTATGTGGATGTACAAAATATGTATCCGAGTCTCGTTCCGGGTTCTAAGGGTAGATCACGACTCGTCTTCGACTCGTGGTGATCTGCCCTTAGAACCCGGAGTTCGACTCGGATACATATTTTGTACATCCACATGATGGTAATAATATCTATGTATTGTACATAGTCGGAACAAATATCGAAACTGAAGTGATGCTTTGTGGAAAACGTACTACCACCTCCAACTTTAGTCTGATAAACTTAAAACATGATTTCCCCCAGCATTAACATACAAGTTTTGAAGGCAGTCGTTCCAAATGTTAAAAAACAAATCAACCCAACAGGCTAAAAAAAAAAAACGAACGTTAAATCTATACATTTCACAAAAAAACAAACAAACAAACAAACTGGTATCGGATTCGAGGTCGTGTTACGAAGCGACATCACCAATGAGCCAGCAAGCCTGGAAATAAGCCATCTGTCATTTGCAAAATGAGGTCCCCCAGAGGGGGACTTTGCTGATGCTATCCCATACAGTGGGCCAAGTTATCCTCTGAGTACCTCTTTTTGTTCGACCTTGATTCAGATTGAGGTTCACAGAGGGTAAATTTAAACATGACAGTCTGCTTACTCCTAGGCTTATAGGCTTATGAGTCAGTAATATTCAGTATTCAAGGGCGTAACCCCCCCCCCCTCCACTTGTTTTTTTGTCGGGCAGCAAGAGGACAAGACACATTACTATTGAACCAATACCTAACATTATACCCTTGTCCTTGTGAGTACACCCAGTTGATAATCACTAATAAAATCCTCATATTTATATATTTACTACAGTTTAACCCTTATGGGACTAGTACCAATTTTTTGTGAGTTTCTTGTCTTGTGTGTACATGCTGGGGGCGCGGTGGCTCAGTAGGTAGAGGTGAAGACTGCAAGCCGAGAGGTCCTCGGTTCGAATCCCACCTGCGGCAACCGCGCTGTGTCCTTGGGCAAGACACTCCACCCCATTGCCCACGTGAGGGCACGGTGGCGTTGTGTATTAAGGCGCACTGCATGTCGATGGTGCGCATGTCTTCAACCAATCTAACCCTGCCTGTGCTGCAATGCGGAGTTACGATGTTGGGGAGCTGACAGTTGCTCGCCGTTGATCGGTGGTTCCCTCCGGGTACTCCGGCTTTTTCCACTCGTAAAACTGTCGTGGTCATGATTAGCCATTGTGCCGAAATGCCGAAATATGGCAATTAAACCTTTACCCAACGTAACGGACAAAACCGGCCAACGCAATTCTCAAAAATCGCCAATAAATTTTCATTTGTTTTCTCATTTTTTGTCTGAAAAGCATAGGTTATGACCCCTCATTGGAACGAGCTCGTTCCAATGAGGGGTCATAACCTATGTTTTTGAGCTCGTTCCAATGAGGGGTCATAACCTATGTTTTTGAGACAAACAATGAAAAAAAAATTAGTTATTCAAGAATTTTGTTTGCAAGTGTCGTCTGCTTTTCATGTTAGGTAAAAGGTTAAGTGCACGCTAGAAACTATGAGAATCAAATGAACATTTTGCGAGAAACTCAAAGTTGATTCTCGTTGTTTTCCTTGCGAGAATCGATTCTAATTCTCACATGAATATTTAGCCCTGGAAGGTCATATCGTATCAGAAGTATTACAGGTGTAGGAAGCCAGAGTACTCACACATAACCACCGAGCAACGGTGAGTAACCCGCCTCACAACTCGCACTAGCTCATCTGAAGGCACGTGTACCATCGACGTGCAGTACGCCTTACTACACTGTGTTGTAGTGCTCTCACTTGGGCAAATTGGGTTAACCCCTTACAGACTACTGGTGGATATTCCTATCCGGGTCAGGAGTCCTCTTATCACTGAAGTGAGTATAATTTGGGCACATTTTTATCAAATTCTGCCCCTGTAAATTGAATGTTTCTTTTCACGAATGATTTCTTAAGAAATATTAAGGTGACTTTTTCATCAAATCTAGTCATGACAGCTTCACAGCAACCACAACTAAATTAAATGAAAACTCTCTTGAAAATGGATTAATCCTTCACCTAACCCGACAGACGACGTTCCCAACAAAAATCTTGAATAACTAACTTTTTTCATTTTTGCGTCAAAAACATAGCTTATGACCTCTCGCTGGAACGAGCTCAACGAGGTGCTATAAGCTATGTTTCTGAGACAAAAAATGAAAAAAATATTGAAAACTGAATGCTGATTTTGGTTATGGGTTGAATTCCAACACGAGGTTACCCTGGCAGTGGAAAGTATTGTTAATCCCTATAAATAAATTAAATAAATTAATAAATAAATTGGGATTAAGTGCCATGCCCAAGATCACAACGCAGATGACGCGGCTTAGGATCGAATCTACGACGTTTCGATCTAAAGTCCATTGTTCTAACCAATAAGCCACAGTGTTTCCGAATATTTGAAGATAGTGACAGGCAGTGGCGGCACCAGGATTTCATTTGGGGTGTGGGGGGGGGGGGGGGCAAAGTAAGATATGGGGTCCAAGGTCGAGATGCCGAAGGCATTTCTCTAATGTCACAGGTCTGAGTTGGGAGAGGGGGTGTCCCCCTTTCGTCGATGGGGGGTCTGGGAAAAAATGTTCATATTTCATATTATGTTTCATATTTGGACGCCGTGGGAGCGATCTCTGAGCGTTTCTACAACACCTGACGTGTTCTTTAAAAGCCCACAGATTGTGCCAGATAGCAATTTGAGGTTTGATTTTTTTTAGGGGGGGTGGGGGCGGCGGCGGGCGGACAGAGCGAAAAGTGTGTGTGTGTGGGGGGGGGGGGGCGGCTAGGCCCCCGTCGCTGGTAACAGGTCCGGTGATATTGTTTTTGTACAATTTGGGGAATCTGATGCAAATATGATCTATGTTTTTAATCGGTCTTGCGACATGAATCCACCACTACATACCAGTCTCAAAATATAGGCACATTATGATTTATGGAGGGATGAACAGCCCAGTTTTAGATTCTTAAAGGAACAATGAGCCGTGAATTTGAAAAAAAACAAGTTGACCATTTGACGAAACTTTTCGTTCGTTTTCGTTCTCAGTCAAGTCAAATACTGAATACCGAACCCATACCGAGGTACATCGACCCAAAAAACACCGAAACCGATACTGAAGTCAAAACCCTAATACCGCCCAATACCGCCCATCTCTACATTTTGAATTCGATGGTATTTTCACATGCTCTTTCACATACAAATTCTGAGTGACGATATTTGTTTTTCAAATTAGCAACTTAGTGTCCCTTTAAAAGATTTGAGTTCGTGTAATTAGATTTAAAAAAAAAACAATAAAAATATCATTGATGCTGAGGTCGATTCACATGTCAAATAATATAAACTTTCTAATAATATACAATCATTGTTACAATGAGGCACCTTTTATATTGTTAACAAAACTACTTCAAAGACTAAACAGTAATAATAATAATAAAAAAAACTTAACTATAACACTACCTCATCTAGTAAGACATAACACAACGAGGGTGAAGTACAGGGGCCGGGAATCAACCACCCGAAGTGGAGTTTCTTTCTGTATTTCACGTGCGCCGATGGCGCACGTGAAATACAGAAAAAAACTCCACCAAGGCCCGTTGATTCCTGTTCCCCGTTCTCTACGGGTTGTGTCCTGTATTTCTATTCTACCACGATCAAACTTGAATTATGTGAATGAAGCTGATATCTGCAAAGAAAAATATCATCTTCGGCGGCCTGATAACTTTCCTGCTCGACACTCTTTGGTGTCGAAGCATATCATTCACGTCATAACGTCACTCGGACCCGTAACGTCCAATCAGATGCGTTCTTAGATGACGTTCTTACGTGTAATCCGGATTCCACGCGTGAGGTATGCAGAACACTTCCCAATGTCTTTATTGTATCGCGTAACGTTGCACAACAGTCGTGGAATAAAACGTCATTCTCAAGCCAACAGTCAAAGTCTGAAAGAAATTTGAAGCTGGTATGGCCTGGAACCAGTCTAGCCTTCAAATAGGCCATCGCCTTTGTTTTGATTCACTCGTCTGGAATATTTCAGCTGGTTGGAAAAGCGAACCTACGGTTCGGTTTTTCGACCAACTGAAATATTCCGGACGACTGAATCTGAAAAAATCCATAACGATTCAATTTCTTGAATCAAAGCTAGAAATGTTGTTCAATTGAGATTTGATTTGATTGTCATTTTGAGAAAATTAAATACGAATAGAAGACTCACCACGGGCGTAGTTTTATGATTACGCCGCATATAGTTCCACAAATTATGTTAATATTTTAAATTTTCAAATGGGAAATGGATACTTATTGATTGGAATAGCTATAACTGGACAGGAAAGGATACCTGTATATCTTTGTAAGTGGACGCACATCACATAACATCAACGATCGTCTGCGCGCAAATTTCTACAAAAACTGGGCAGACAAACAACCCATAACGGCGTCGAATTCCAAACGGAATTAGACTGGTGATCTGAGAGCTTGTTCTCACCAGTCTAATAAATGCGGGCTAACAGCGTGGACATTGGGAAACCGGAGCAGTGGGGCCCTGCGAAGCTTCGAAATTCGTTCGATTCGAAATTCGCTCGGAAATTTTCGAGTAGTAGAGATGTTATGAAACTCCTGCCAAGTGTCTCCTCCTAAACTCGTCTTCTACCACTAGGAGCTAATACTATAAAACTTTTACAATTGTATTTTCTAGAATTGTATTTTCTACCTTTTATATAACTGACTAACATGAATCATTAGCATTTTTAAAGATATGGCAATTTGCCAACTGGCAAATTGCCACATCTTTGAAAATGCCAATGGATCATTTCAACCCATTTAAAGTCATAACTAGAAAATTCAATTGTAAAAGTTTTATTGGATTGGCTCCAGATCTCTTGTACAGGAGACCTCATGATAAAAGAATAATTCAAGGAGGCTCTGCTAACGAAACTAATTTGAGTCCGCTTTGTAATATTCCGCCTTTATGATTGAGCCTCAGTTGAATACAATACTTGAGTGGAGACTGGCGATGTTGAACACCTTTCGCACAATGAACGACGACTGATAAGATGTACGAGTGGCTAAAAGTAGTCGTAACGTTTTCGGACTGTCAAAAAACCTTCTCGCAGAATTGATGACTAGGAGTCCGTTTGTGAGAAAATCGTTCTACGAAAATCGTTATACTAGCGTTTCAAAGACACAGCAGTGCAGGGACACAATCTCAGGTCTCGTTACAGTTATTCGGGTGAAAACGTTGGTTTTTCAAGAAATGCCCGGCTTCTCATAAACACGGCCGAGGATATTTCGCATTTAAATTACTTCCCCTATTCACAATATTCACAATGTATACTGTTTCTGGAAACTCTGAATATGGCCTTTTCTGGAGAACAACTGCACACAATAAAAAATCTTACAATATCACTCAAATACACTTAGCTGAATGACACAGTTGATGGCTAAAAAAATGGCTCAAAATGATCAAAATGTTCTCATTTTGGGGATAAATTTCCAATTTTCGTGCATCGATAGTGATAAAACTGTGTTATAGGAATTCCTCATTCCTCCTCTTCAGGATTTTACAGCATAAGATGATCATTCTGATAAATAAAAAACATGTTGGTTTCTTATTCATTTTTCAGAAGGCCATCTGAAAGCAAATTTACACAACAATTGTCCCATTTGTAACCTGCAAATTGTCCGGTCCCAAACAGGTCTGGATTAGTCATTGAACACCCCTGTGTGACCTTGACCCCCAACTGAAATGCACTTGACAGTACACAGTTTGAATCAAGGCCATCAACAGATGATTTTGGCCATATCACCATTAATGAGAATTATTTACTAAATCCACACCACCATAAACTAAAACTATAGCTCAAAATAGCCATTTGGACGAGGATATCCAATAACCTCGGAAATGACCTTTCAACCCCTTGCATACTGATGTCGAAATATCTCAAGTTGAAGGTGCAAATGTTTCCCATAATGCAACTAGAAATTTAACCAATTCAATCTTGTTTGACAGAGCTCATTAAGCTCTGTCAAACAAGATTGAATTGGTTAAATTCCCAGTTGCATTATGGGAAAAATTGCTACTTGAAATTTGGATATTTTGATATCAGAGTGAAGGGAGTTAATAGGAAACGAGACCTCGGCGTGAACTTTCATATTAAGGGGAACAGAAACGCTCTCAAACGTTTTGCTACATAATATATCTGCGAGTTTTGATGAGAGCCTGTAATCGTAACTACGGAAGCGCGAAAAAACGACTGACTGGAAGAACACAAATTATGGTGACGTTGTACCCCATTCGTAATTCTTATCAGTCATTCGTCGTCCATTGTGCGAAAGGTCTCTCTCTATTTACGGTTGTCGAGATGAAAATATTTACCAATTGAAGACCGTGAGATTGGATTGGATTCGAAATTCTCTACCTTATCCGATTCGTGATTCGAATCGATCCGAAATTTCAGATTCGCAGGACCCCTTGGAATAGTCTTCAAATGCTAACAACACTAACGTAAACAAACAATACTAACTCTACAGTACGTGGAGAGTGGGGTTGTAACTAAATCACCCGCGGAGTGGAGTTATCACCCAAACTATAACTTTCAAATTTTGTATATATCGACTAAAAACACAAGCAATGTTTCAGCCAATGGACCTCCGGGTCTAACCCGGAGGTCCACTGGCTGAAACTTTGCTGTGCTTGTTGTGCTTTGCAACAAATTTGCAATTATTGATTCGGTGGAATCTCCACTCTGTGGGTGATTTAGTGATAATACACTCTCCTAATACTGTATGAGCTCAAAAGTTTCAAACTACAAACAATTCTATCACAACAACTTTGAAAACATATGCTAACACTACAGTAATAAAAAAGAGATCCAAATAGCTACAACTAAATCTAAAACTCCTCTCTAGATTTATATAGAAATTAATGAAACAATTAATGAATGTAAGGCAACACTTTCAAACCGGTATCAGTCATTGGTCTGCTGGGGGCATAGAGCTCAAACTGAGCCCTGCCGTAGTAAACAAATACATTGTAAAACATAACATTCAACATTTATGAAAACCCGTAAATATTGAAGTAGAGTACATTGGTATGGCTGAGATGCATACCGCGTTATGAGAATCGAGTCCGTTATCCAGTTATCGATACAATATGTCAAATCCGCTCGAATTTATTTATTGGTTTTTAAAGTTACATATTTCTGCACAATGGCAACTCGTGACCACAACATGGAAATAAAGTTAAGTTAAGTCAATCGTTTATACCCATGTTGCCCATTTTAGAGGACTTCTGCTCTAGGCAAGGGTTACCAGGCCCATTTTAGAAGTGAAACAGAGCTCGTTTACCACAGTAAGCAAGCACTGCTTCACTTCCCGGGTTCCCACGTGGAACCAAGGGCATTCATTCATCTGCAATTAGATGTTGATCCATTGCTGACTGGGTCCTATTTTAACACTAAAACGGGGCATGTTTACCACAGTAAACAAGCACTGATTCACTTCCCAGGATTCCCAAGGTGTGTGTGTGTGTGGGGGGGGGGGGGGGGGTAGGATCGACTCTAACTCAACATCTTTCCGTTTCCTCATTTTTGCTACGTTTCTTCAAAACCATAGCTTACAATCCTTACCTGGAACAAGCTCCATGAGCTCGTTCCAATGCGGGATCATAGGCCGTGATTTTTATGTAAAAGATTGAAGTCACGTAGACTGGTGTCGCGTGGTACGTGTACCCGTCTAACCATTTAACCATCGAATCGGCCACACATACCCGCGTCATTTACAACTCAAACAGCTAAGAAATGTATTTTTCAAAAAAATCA